>VTGD01000156.1:0-97728 GCA_013406985.1 Calonectria crousiana | reverse complement strand
CCCCCCCCTCCTCCTCCTCCGGATGTGTGCATTGGCTGACCACGCGAGCGGCCTCAGCCCTGAAGCATCAGCGTCGTCCTCAGCAGCAGCCGCGGCGGCATGTCCCAGGCCCCCACCTGTTGTGCAGTTTGGATTTGGAGTACCCTTGAATACGCGCAAGGAGGCCAATTACTTCATGCACTACATCCAGAACCTGGGATCATGGGTGCGTTCCCCCTCACGCGCTCCACCCTCTCTCTCCCTCCCCCTCCCCCCTTTCGCCTGTTGGAGTTTGCGGAATCAATAACCTCGAACATGGCTTCCAGTTTGACACGTGCGACCCGGCGCGCCACTTTAGCATCGAAGTCCCGAAACGGGCCCATCACCTCCCGCTATTGGCCTACTCCATCCTGGCATACTCGTCGCGCCAGCTGAACCGCACCACGGGCGCCGACAGCGAGAGCCACAGCGCCTACTACAGCCACGCGCTGCGGATCCTCATCCCCATTTTTGACAACCCCAGCGAGGCCTTCAACGAGAATGTCCTGGCCGCCATTGTGATACTGCGGTCCTACGAGGAAATGTTTGGTACGGCACACCCGCGGCAGCCGGCCAAGAAGAGAGAAGGAGAGGCACCGGGCACGCAATCAGATGAGCTGACTCGCGATAGAGGGCGATGTCAACACCCATCTCACCGGCAGCTCGAGGCTGCTCAACTCGGAATCCAACTTTGTGGACCGGGGCGGTCTTGGAGAAGCCGCGAGCTGGGTCGTGCTCCGGCAGGACCTGTACGTCTGCCTGACCAAGTCGCTGCCGCTGCGCACCAACCTGCAGAGCTACAGGAACTCGCAGTCGTTTGTAGAACGGGGCGACCACTCGCTGGCAAACCGAGCCGTCCACATCTGCGGCCGCGTCGTCGCCTACGCCATGGATCCCACCGCGAGCCTCGACCTGGGCGTCTGGGACGAGCTGGACAGGGACATGAAGCTCTGGCACGAGTCCACTCCTTGGAGGTTTCTTTCATCCCAGGCATCGGCTATTCGAGACGATTCGGAATCGGCCTTCCCAACGCTATGGATGCCCAGAAAAGTACAGGGTAGGTTCGGCATTGCATACACCCATGGCTCTTTTCGCATCTACACCCAAATGGGAAATCAGGGCACTGATTCATTGGCCAGTCCTTGGGTACCAGCACTACTATCTAGCTAGAATCATCCTCGACACGTTCCACCCTCGGTTGTGGAAGCCAAGCTTTGATGCCTTTCGCCATCGAGTTATTGCGCAGGTAAGTAGGGGATGCACCGATGTCGTCGAAACCAGGGTGGGCGGATGACAAACCGACTGCAACAGGACCGCGCACGCGAGTCTCTCCGCATTTTGCTGGGGCTTGCCATCAGCAACCCGGGTGACGCCACAATCAACTTTACCGCGCACCACACGTTGCACGCGTGTAAGTTTCCAGGCCTCGATTAATGTGACACGGCGTTTAGCTAAAACTTTTTTTTTTGGTAGGTGGCGGATTCCTCAGGGACGAGCGCGAGCATCGAGAGATTATCGAGTTCCTCAAGAACATGACGGCGACCATGGGATGGCCCACGCAGGGCCTTGCGGACAAATTGCGCGAGCAGTGGCAGGTGGGCAGGCGAAGCCCGGGGAAGGCTTCAACTGCTCCGCACGAGCAGGTGGCTCCGCAGTCCGGGTCTGGGTCTGGGTCTGGGGTATGGGGGTCCGGGGACGGCAGCGCGTTTGGGCCAACGGGGTAATCAGAATTAGGCAGCGCGAGCATGGTTAGGAAATAATGAAAGAGAAATAAAGAAAAAACATAATAATGAAGAGCCAATTGATAATGATGCCTGTCTTTTTTGGTGCTTGACTCCCCGACTCTCCACACCTCCAAAATGCACTCTTGTGTGGGGAAGGAGCAGGGGGCGTTGTGTCCTCTGGCGTCGGAATTCCTTGCCCCATGGGCCAGGACAGCACATTTCGCCGAATTTTGCTCTTCGCTTGCCCTCGACGGTGCACTTGCCAAGCTGGTCAGTGCCCATCGACGCTAGTCCCAATCCGTGCAAGCCTGACTTTCCCGATTCATGGCCCCTCTCCATATTCTCCACTTCCCCAGTTCATCCATGCCCACGGGGACATGTCCGTCTCCAACATGTATATCTTGGAGCTTCGAATGCAAACCGCAGCTCATTCAGAGCAGCCAAGATTGATTTTTTGTCATCGCAATTTTTTTTTTGGGTCCTGATACCTTGTTTCTGGGCTTTCATTTTGAACCCCACATCTTCGCCTTCTCCCCTTCCTTGTCGTTCTTGTCTGCAACATGGCCACCATCAGCTCCTTGCCCAAGAGCGCCTACATCGATGGCATCGGCCAGGTGCTCAGCCGCGTGGCTCCCACCACCTATCTCGATGCCGCCGCCCTGGCTGCCGTTGGCGTTGCATCCGGTGCCTACATGGTCATTGACCAGATCTGGGGTCGTCCCGATCCCTACGATTACATCTGGTACGAGAGACCACAGCAAGCCGATGGCGCTACGCAAGCCGCCGCCACGACCCGCAATATCGCGGAGAGAATGGAGGAATTGGTGAGTTCTCTCAAACCTGTTTGATTATTACTGCTTGATTTGAAACTGTATGCTAACCGTTCCCGTAGGAAAAACAAGCCGTCGTCTTCTGGGGCTCCCAGTCTGGCACTGCTGAAGGCTTTGCCAACCGCCTGGTCCGAGAGCTTGGCCAGAGATTCCACCTGAATGCCATGGCTGCCGACCTCTCCGACTTTGATCCCGAGTCCATTGCCCTGATCCCCTCGTCCAAGGTTGTCATCTTCATCCTGTCCACCTACGGCGAGGGCGATCCCAGCGACAACGCCACTCAGTTTTGGGAGTGGTCCAACAAGCTCAAGGGCACTTCCTTGGACCAGCTCAAGTACGCTGCATTCGGTCTCGGTAACAGCAACTACCAGTACTACAACCGTGTCGTCGACGTTGTGCACCAGTCCCTGACCAAGGCTGGCGCCTCGACGCTGCTGCCGGTTGGCCGAGCAGACGACGCCCAGGGCGCCACCGAGGAAGACTTCCTCGCCTGGAAGGATGAACTGTATGCCTTTTGCCGCCAGGAGCTTCACCTCGAGGAGCAGCCCGCAAAGTACGAGCCCAACCTTGAGGCCTTCCACGACGAGTCCCTTGACATTATCGACCTCTTCCACGGAGAGCCCCACGCCCACAAGATTGCCAACGGGGAGACGTCCATCGGCTCCGTCAAGGTCACCCGCTCGTACGAGCTCTTCAAGTCCACCACGAGAAACTGTCTCCACATGGATGTCGATCTAACGAGCCGGCCCGAGTGGACCTACAAGACTGGTGACCACATCGCCATCTTCCCCATCAACCCGGACCAGGAGGTCGAGCGCCTGGTCCGCGTCCTAGGCCTTTCCGAGCGCAGAGATGTTCCCCTCAGCTTCAGGTCTCTCGACTCAGCCGTGGCTATCCCGGTCCCGTCCCCGACTACCATCACAGCTCTCTTCCGTTACTACGTGGAAATCTGCGCAGCAGTGTCCCGAGAGACTGTGTCCAGCTTGATCGAGTTTGCTCCTTCCGAAAAAGCCAAGAACTTTCTCGCCGAGCTCTACAAGTCCAAGGAGGCATACTCGGCGTTCCTCGCCCGCAAGCACATCACTCTGGGCAAGCTGCTGGAGATGGCTGGCGGCGCCGAAGTCTGGTCCTCCATCCCGCTTACGTACCTGGTCGAGACGCTGCCTCGCACCCGCCCTCGATACTACTCCATCTCTTCATCCAGTGTCCTATCTCCCCGGGTCGCCGCTGTCACCGCTCTGGTATCCAACTCGGACCTGTCTGAGGGACAGGTGATTCCTGGTCTTACCACAAACTATCTGCTGGGGCTCTCCGACGCAATGAACTCCAACTCCCGCGCCCATCCCCAAGGCCTGTCTTACGAGCTTCAAGGCCCCTCAAAGGCTCTTGAGGGCACCCAGATCTTTGCCCAACTGCGCCGATCAACCTTCAAGCTGCCTACGCTGGCGTCCACTCCCCTCATCATGGCGGCTGCCGGCACCGGTATTGCTCCGTTCCGCGCCTTCATCGGCGAGCGGCTGCGCCTCAAGACCATGGGCCGAAAGATTGGCGACATGGTTCTCTTCTTTGGCTGCCGCCACCCTGACGAGGACTACATCTACCGCGAGGAGCTGGGGCAGATGCAGAGGGACTCCGAGGGCAAGCTCAAGATTGTCATGGCCTTTTCCCGCGTAGAGGGCCAGAAGAAGCTGTATGTCCAGGACAAGATGAAGGAGGCCGGGAGCGACGTGCTGCAGCTGCTCGACAGCGACGCCACGCTGTACATTTGCGGACGAGCCAGCATGGCTCGAGAGATTGGCAAAACGCTTAGCGGCATGATTGCCGCTAACAAGCAATGGTCTCAGGCACAGGCCCAGGATTGGGCCTCCGGCATGAAGCGTGGCCGAAAGTGGCAGGAGGATGTCTGGGGTTAAAAAAAGAAGACTGAGATTGCTTTGAATTGGCATCATGTTATACATAGATGATGATTTTGACTATTTAGATGACCAGCCCCATGCCTCTAATAAATGTTTTTGTCTAGATGAATTAGAAGGATCAGTAAAAGGACCGTACATGCGTGAATCCGGATCAAATTAAATGTAGAAAAAGAGGAAGCATTCAAAGGCACAAATGAACGTACACAGATTCAGTTGATAGCCCATATTTATTTGTGGTTTTGACCAGCATGTCAAAGAGAGCATGTTGCTGGTCCTGGTGAGTGAACCTGTCACCAACCATCGAGGCTGCCATGCAGGCGGTTCTGTTTCTTGAATCAACGAGCTGGCTCCGGAAATGAGAAAACTGCCTCTTTGGGAAACCACGTACATGTGCAGCGGGTTGATATCGCTGAGAGAGTCCGCGATGCCGCAGATGATTTCTAGGTCGTTCTTCGTCTGGGCCTAGAACAAACATTCGCTGTTAGTTCCGAGATGGAGAGAGCCGCCAAGCTGGCAGCGGTGGTGATGGCGGTGGGGAGGGTCGTCATGTGCTCACCTCGATCCAATTAGACGCCCTCTTGCGCGCCTTGCAGAGCTGAGGTACCCGCGGATCATGCACGACAAGCAAGATCCTGGCGAGGTGGAAGTACTGCAGGCCAGCGGCGACGCAGTCGTTGAGCAGCCAGATCTCGGGAAAGACTTCCCCGGGCTGGCGGCGACGGATCATGACGGGGGTGAAGGACGACGGGTTGGTTAGCATCCAAGCTGATGAAGCCTCGAGCAGCCTGTCGTAGGTTGACGTGTTCCTGTCGTCGCCGAAGCAGTACTGCACCGTATCCATGAGCTCAACAAGCATCTTGTTGGCCCGCGCGCGGTCGTCCCGCGTGTGCGCCAGGTGCTCCAGCCGGGACCGGTCGACGTTGACCGTCAGCGGCTCCTGGTTGAGCACGGCCAGGAACACCTCCTGCCGCAGCCGCGCCCACATGATGTCGTCGTGGAACGTCTCAAGAGGTCGCGAAAATGACGGGGGGCTCAGGGCCCCTCCGGGCGCATTGAACGTTGCAACGCTATAATCGGACTTGGGTCCTGCATCGAAACCAAACAAAAATTTTTTTAGCCTTTTCAATCAGGAAATTCATCTCCACGTCGGGATTTGACCGGGGTTACAGTTTTGGAAAGTTGGGCACTGAGAAAAGGGTGGATGGATGGATGGGGGGGGGAGGGTCGGAGGTGCATTAAGGGTCTAGTTGGGTCTTACCATCCATGTTGAGAAGAAACTGGTGCAGCAGGAGGGCTACATCGAGGGAATCGCCTTCTAGACCGGTCAGCACGAGCTGCTCCAGACTTACATCTAGCTGTGCCGATCCCTGGTCACCCTTGGTAGCGTGGTAGTGCCATGCCGAGACGGCCAGGATGAGCTCCAGCAGCGGCGAGCTCAAGGTGGCCTGGGACGGGATTCGCTCCGTAAAGTACTTGTTGGGGTCGTAGGCGTCAAAGGCCGGGCCAATGTTGCTCACGTAGTAGCGGAAGAGCTCAGCTTTCCCGCGCTCGTTCAGAGGAGCGCCGGCCACGTGAAGAGGTGGCGATGCGCCGTACTGAAGCACCGAGTACGGACTCAGGGTGCTGCGGCTCTCGAATGAGTAGTGTCGTCGATCTGCGTGAGGGCGGTTGTGGTGGTGGAGCGCGGATGGGGGCGTCGACACGGGCGCCAGGTGGTCTGATCTCTGGGGAGCGTTCAAGGCCAGTCTCGGCGTGTCTGCTGCGGGGGAGTTTGATACGGCCTCTTCGTCTACGATCCTCACGGGGAGCCTATCGGTTGCCCATATGTCCGTCTTTGGCACCGTGGCTGGCTCCGGATTGCTGGGTGCTGACGGCCCACCAGGCTGCTGGTGGTGGTGGTGGGCCAGGCCGGCGCCCTGACGTGCATCCTGCTGGTCGGAGTCCGAGTCATCTTCGTAGTAGCGAGCGACCTCGAGGCTCTGGTCGAGGAACTTGAGCCTCTTGCCCGAGGTTCTGCACCACACCTGGTTGTCTGAGAACTCGGGCTGCGACCCGCTGCGAGGGGAGCCGGACAGGTCAGCGTGCGAGTCATGGTGGCGGGGAGCGGGAATCTGGACCCTCACCTCGACGTCGAGTTGTGACGAAAGCGCACCCTGAGGTTTCTGTTGCACTGGATTCCTTTTTTGAGGCAGTGGGCGCAGGGCTTTTCTCCGTCGCCTGCATGAGCAAAGAGACGAGATCAAAATGTCAGCCAATGGAGCCTCGCGCAGTGTGTGCATGCAAATTAGGCAAGTTCAACTCACACTTGAGATGTCTGCATCCGCGTCATGTGAGCATGGGTTTTCACAATGCGCAATGCGATACGTCAGATCTGGTCTACTTGCCTTGCACGACAGTTCTTCACAGTTGCGTTAGCGGGCGTGGCAAGGGCTCGGGCGCAGGTGGAATGCAGTCACCTCGCACCCGGGGCGTCGTGGGCCGGTGGGCGGCATCTCACAGTCGTCGCATGTGGACTGAAGGGGCAATTTTGAACAGAAGGCGGGGAAGCTGAGGGCGACAGGACGAACCTCGCGGTTTATATCCCTTTTTCGACCGTCAAGGAAACTGGCCCTTCCCTGCGCGACCGGGGGGTGGGACGCGGGGTCTGGTGCGGAGAGAAGGCCTGGCAGCTAGCGGCCCTGTATCTGGCTCGCCCATGCGGGGGAACCCAATTACCGATCTGCTTGCTTCGCTAGCGTCGCTAAATCCTTGCCGAATCTGGCATCGGGATCAAGTTCGCAATTCATGTGACGCGACCTGGACATCGTGCCCTTGGCCGTGGGGGGGTGCGCAACGATGGGCAAATTTGATTGTTGCTCCTCCATGGAATATAAAGCTTTGAACGAGCCGTTGTCTTCTGTGCTTGGACCAGACCACCAGAGTCATTCGACAGAAGACCTGATCTCCTCCAGCAACGGAGCAGCCAATTCTGTGTCTATTGGTTTTTCATCTCTCTGGTCTGAATTGAAATAGTTCTTTCTTTCTTTGTCTTTCTCTTCTCTCGCCGCCAAACATGGAGGCCATCGCAGCCATGGGCACAACCCCATATGCTGCCGGCGTAGGCCTCCTTCTCGTCGCCTACTTCCTCATATACCCTTTTGTTGTCTACTTGCGCGATAAAAAGGGCCTTCGAAGATTCCCCAACATGTCTACATTCTCAGGAATGTCAGACGTCCCATACATGATCCTTGCACAGGGCGGTGCCCGCTCCTCCCATCTCGCCAAGCTCCACAAGACACAGCCTGTGCTCCGAACCGGCACGAACACGCTCTCCTTTGGAAGCGTCAAGGCTATCAAGGACATCTACGGCCACGGCACGCCCTGCGTCAAGGACGAGTCCTACTCTCTGACTGCGGGCTCTCACTACCACTTGGCCGATGTCATTGACAAGCCCGACCACGCTCGCAAGCGCAAGGTCCTTTCCTCGGCCTATGCCCTCAAGAACCTCGAGCGCTGGGAGTACAAGGTTGCCGACAAGACGCAGCGAATGATGGCCCAGTTTGACAAGAGATGCACCGGCCCCCTCCCCAAGGGTGCCCGCTACGCCGACCCCAACGAGCTCACTGTTGACTTCCGTGCCTGGACCAACTTCTTCTCTCTTGATGCCATTGCCGACATTGGTCTCTCTGAGCGCCTTGGACTCCTCGACCAGGGCCACGACCGTGTTGTCGCCCAGGAGAAGGACGGCTCCCTGTTTGAGACTAACCTCCGCGAGTGCCTCTACCCCACTGCTCGCAAGCAAGCGCATCTTCTCTGGAGCTACGACAACTACAAGCTGCTCGACAAGCTATCTAACGTTATCCCCTACTACCGCCGCATGACTGAGTCCAGCAAGGGCTGGGACGCCATTGTCCTCCGCCGCGCCAACATTCGTCTTGAGCGCTACCGCTCCGGCGAGAAGCTTGATGACTTCTTCCAAGCCCTGATGGAGGACAAGAACGGTCACGCCCACAACCTTGAGTGGGGTGAGATTGTCGCCGAGATCAACATCATGATGAACGCCGGCAGTGTTACCACTGCTATTGCTCTAGCCAACGTCATGTATCAACTTATTCTCCACCCCGAGATGCTTGCTAAGCTCCGCGAGGAGATTGACGCTGCCCTTGAGCCCGAGGAGGTTGTTGCTCCCTACGACAAGATCAAGCATCTCCCCTACCTCCGCGCATGCCTTGACGAGTCGCTCCGCCTGTGGCCCCCGACACCTCAGGGCCTTGCCCGCAAGACCCCTCCCGAGGGCACCAACGTCATGGGCTACTATGTCCCCGGCAACACCACTGTTAACATCTCCTCGCTTGTGGCCCACCGGGACGAGTCCGTCTACCCTGACGCCGACAAGTACATTCCTGAGCGGTTCCTGGGCGACAAGGGCAAGGAGCTGCAGTCGTACTTCATCACCTTCTCCGCTGGCGCCCGAGGCTGCATCGGCCGCAACATCTCCTACCTCGAGCAGGCTGTCGCGCTGGCCTCGGTTGTTCACCGGTACGAGTTTGCCATTGCCCAAGGCTTTCAGCTGAAGCGAGAAGAGACCATGAACCACATTCTCGGAGAGATGCCAGTCAAGATCTGGCGTCGGGACCTGGGTGTGGAGAACTGAGATATGAATATTTGTATTTAATGAATTATATAAGCGGAAGCATGCTGAATTGTGACAATAGAGGCGCTGGATGAAAACGGGGGTTTCAAATTGGTTTTAGTCCGCAGTGGACAGGCATCAGTCAGTGATGATAGGATATTGACGCGGACAGTACAGCAGAGGAAGAAAATAAATTTCAGCCTGCATTGGTTTCGACTTTTTCTCAGCTAATGCTTGATTTCGTGTCATTGCACTCTGTAGCAGACCCGCCTTGTGACCATGCACATGCATGCACCTCTAGCCTCGGTGGGTTTTGCCCTGTGCGGACGGCCATGTCAACACGACGACATATGCACGGCCAGGGAGAGAAGGTCCAGCCTGCCGTTCTCGGTGCCTGATCTAGAACCAATCTAGATCCCGCGCATTACCGAGGCTCCACCGCCTGATGACCTGGCAAGCCCTCGCAAACGCCCCGTTGGCGTTTTGTTTTGTGGCGACCGGTGCTACCACATGACGCGAACGCCCCCACCAACGCTGCCAGCGTGTTCCCGCCTCCGCGGCGTTTTCCTGGTTGGGGCGACCGCTGCATTGAAAATAAGCGATGCGCGGATTAGGTTTTTTGACAAGGGGATAACCGAATTGTGAATTCAAATTGTGCGAAACATATCCAGGCATAAATGGCTTCATAAGTATTCATCGCTTTCTTACTCCCATTGCTATCCTGCAGATACTCAATTGAGAAACTAGCGAGGTTATCTAAAGTCAATAGCTTACACTAAATTATCGCCATCATTGCATCGTGCTTGATTTTAAGCCCAAACCCGAGCTTTCTACATGGAAATTTCACTCGCAGAGTTAGATAGCCCTGGATCCGTCATCGCCAAATTCACCAGTCTCAGTGTTGAGTGCAATTTGATCCCAACTTTCCATGTCAATTATTTCAAGCCGACTCAGCTTGCCTTCTCGTTCTAAATAGATAGATCCTCACCATCATGCTGTACTGTGTTTCAGCTCTCAACAACCCTTTTATTTGTATGCCAAAAGCTGCACGCAAGCCCAAGGCGCAGCAATTCCTATTTTTTTATTTTAATAAAAGAATAACGGGTTTGAGGATAAGGTGATAATTAATGAAGATAGTCCCGTGTATCTGGGCGTAGACAATAAAACTTATACTTCGTATTGCCACTTTAGACTTTAACTAGATTCCTCAACCTTGGTTCTAACCTAAAAGCCTGTGGGTTATCGAAATGTGGATGATACTGTAACGCTGTGACAACACCATCCACGAATGGAACGAGACAACTCTGTTAGTAACATGTGGATTTGTACGTATTGGTTGCAACGTAGTTTGTTTCCAACGATATTCCTTTCATTTGGTGTTTTTGGACCTCCTCTATCTCAAGTAATGATGGTTGATGGATGGTCTCAAGCTTAGCGGCCATTCAGATATAGCCGGTATCTTATTATTCCATTGCCGCTACTGCCACTCACATGTTTCGGAAATAGGCCTTGATGACTATTATGCTTTCAATATACTCACCAAACCATTGGTATGGGATCATATAGAGGATGCTCGTGCAACCACTTTCTCCGTTTTTCCGATAGCCTCGCTGGCAGCCTGGATGTGGCTTTGTAGATACTTTGGATGAGGATGCCACCATTTACACACACTACAAGCTTGACAAAGTTTTGGATGAGACCCAGTAGCTCCAAGGACAGCATTTTTGACTTTAAAAGATCCTGAGCTCCGACCAACTGGTGGAGACGGGACAGTCTCCATACGATTGCAGGAGGCTTGGGCCCAGCCAATTGAGGGTATAAAATGATGCGAACGCGCGGAGCACATGCAGAGACTGGTCCCACTGTTTAGTCGGGTTCTGCGAGTCTTTACAGTGTTTGCTTCTCCTCATTCCTCGCCTAAACCACTTCTGATTGATCATATTTTTGTAACCTACAGCAGGACATGTCGCCGGCTCTTTCTCATCAAAGACTATTGAAACAAAGGGTGCTGTCACTGTTCAGAGGCCCAGTCAGTACTTCAAAAAGATGTGCAATATGTAATCTTTTAATTTCAGGAGAGATGTTAATGGGTGTCTCGTACCATCTGGTTTACTCATTCAGTATATCAACGTATCTCACCTAAAAACAATTCGAATTGAGGTTCTTATTGTTACTGCTGGATCTGTTAAAGTGGTTTCAATTTCATCCAGAGCTCAACTCCGTTTTTGCGTCTGCATCTCATGAACTAAATATGGATATGCGTACCAGGAGGGCTCCATTCAATGGTGCAGGTTAGGGTCACAGAAGCCAGATAATAGACTGAGAAAAAATTCGTAAGTAACTTTGTAGTTGCGGTAGGTCTAGCACCTATGGTTGCGAGTCCCAGTGCTAGGGGCTCTAGGGAAACACTTGTATTGAGTCTGGGATGGGTCTACCTTGTGGAATCCAACTGCATCCTGAGCTGTGGAGAAATTTGGGCGACAATGAGAATCGGATTAGTTAAATGCAAGCAGGAAAAACAAAGAACAGTCACATAAAAATTTAGTTCTCGAGTGGTTATTTAGAAAGGGTCATAGTTATAGCATAGTTTTTGCATTGATTTCCATGATCGTCTTTTTTTGGGTTTGTTTTAAATAATATACAAAAGGAAACCAGGCCCATAAAACATTCTTGAAAATCGGGCAAAGAGGGTAAATGTCATCATCGCTATGCAGGTCGTAATCGTCATCCCCAAATCCCAATTTATACAAACGCCATTTCATGCAAGTCATGATCATAAATATAAGATACATCAGTAAAGTTCAAAGAAATGTTGTCGAAACGAATGTTGTTGTTATTTTTTGTCGTATTTGGTATTGTTGTTGTTTCTGTTTCTGTTGCTGTAGTTATTATTGTTGCCGGGTTTGTTGTTTTTGGTGGTTTTGATTTTATGATTTTTGTTGTCTTTTTTCCGCTGTTGATGCGATACCGGTAATATATTAATATGTTCTGCTCAGTGGCCGGCTTGGCTTGTAGCCGAGACCAACTTCTGCCGCCTCCCGAACTCGTGGGTCTATGCCCGGGTTTTCACTGGGATCACCATTGGCCATGCTCGTGATGGCTCTGGTTACATCCAGACGAGCATTTCGGGCTTGGGCAGTTTGCCTTGGCGGCGGGCTCCAGCTCTTCATCGCTTTACGCGGCATCGAGCTGACTTGGGGTGTCGCCGGTCGTTTTTCGGGCACCCGAAGAATGTGTTTGAGCGTATCGCAAGCCTTGGCTCTCATGGATTTGTCGTGGGCATCGTTTGGTAAGTGTCTGGCGGAGGGGGGGCTGGATGTCCGATGCGGCTGAAGCGGCCGAGACTGCTGAAGCGATTGAATCTGCTGAAGGGGCTGAGGCGACTGACGTGCTTGAAGCGTCTGGGGCGGTTGAGGCGACTCAACCCGCTGTGGCGGCTGAGCCTGCTGAGATGACTGAAGTGTTCGAGGTGACTGAGAAGATCGAACTGGCTGAACCGGCTGCACTGGCTGAATCGGCTGAAGCGGGGTCTTGGACTTTTCCAGGTCGGCGATGTTTGGGTCAGTGGGATAGGGATTACTCGTCGCATCCGTCTCGGTTGAGCTGCCGCAACTGAAGCTGCCACTAGTTTGAGAACCGCTTGTTTCCACTGACGGCTCCTTTTGCGGAGCAGTCTCTTCCTTGTCCTCGGGCAGCAATATCTGCGCGATAGTCCGGGTGGGTTGCGGGTGTTGCAGCTTGCTGGTGGAATACTCCTCAACGTGAGAATCGGAGAGGGCCTCACCTCTTCGCTCCAAGACCCTTCTCCTTCGCAGCTGAAACTGGTAGTGATCTTCCTCTGAAGGCTTCATGCCGTGATCGGGAGAGAGCGAGCGGCGAAAGTAATCTCGGAACCACTCCCGGTCGTCGCTTTCGGATGAGATTGGCAACGGTGCACTCCTCCGCTCCGGCAAGTCCTTGGCCTGCTCGCTCTTCTGAACTGGAGATTTGGCCAAGGGGAATATCTTGACGTCAAATGGCTTTGTCTCGGGAGTATCCTCGGTTTTGGCTTGCTCGGTTTTATCATCCTCCGTTTCCTCATAGTCGGTCTTGTCATCGTAGTCTGCAGTGTCTGGCACGCTGCTCTGCAGTGGCGGAGTGCCGGCGAGCCTCTTTGGCTTGTCGCCAGAGGTGACGGACTCGGAGATGCTTTGGTTAGCCGCCTTGGGCAATGGTGTTGACGTGAAGTTCTTTGTGTTGTCCAGTGGGTCAATCTCGCTGGTGTCACAATTGTCGTGGTTGTAGTACGCGACTGGTTGCGAAGGGCCTGTCCGAATGACCCAGGTTCCGCCCTTGTTGGCAAACTCTGGGGAGCCTACAGGAAGGATCCATTTTCGCTGGGAAACCTCGTGGTGGTTGCCCTCGTCGACGGGATTTACAACTTCGTCTACAGCCTGTTTCCGCAGAGCCTCGACCTGTTCGTGCTGCATTGCTTTGCTCTTAGAGTAAATCTGCTTCTTAAGCTCGTCGGGCATGGCGGCGTGGTCGCCATATCCGGGGAACAGCAGCCTCTCCTCGTTGATTGGAACAATGACGATACCGTACCTCATCTCTGGCAGGGGTGGCCCGCCCAGTGATATGACGTAATTGGACGAAGCCAAGTAGGTGCCGAGCTCGGCCGCGCTACCAACGACGGAATGGGGCGGGTAGACGTCAGGGACAATCGAATCGATCGCCGCCGCGGGTGCATCGTCGTTGTCTTCCTCGTCCCAGTCGACTTCGGGTTCGCCGGCAAATACATTCATGCCGAATAGCTCTCGAGTCTCGGGCTTGAACCGGGCCGCCTCCAGTGCTTGCTCCTTGAGCCGGCGGAGCTCAGCACCGTGTCGCCATGTTGAGTCATCGAATGAGTCGTTCGGTTTCGAGTAAATCTTTGCGGGCTGGGGAGCAGATCTGTGAAATTTCATGGCAGAGCTGTGTTGGCTACTGGATGATTGTGAGGTCTGGCTCTGTTCTGTGTTTTTTTTGGTGGGTTTAACATGTGTCGGAATCCTAGAGCCAAAGGGCGCTGCTGTCGTGTAGTTCTGTTTGGGTACCTTGTCAGTGTTTTTTTTTTCTTTTCTTTTGCCAAAAGGGCTAGTGGCCAGGCAGGGTACGTACCGCTCTTACTGCGATTTTTCTCTGTCTGGACACCTCGGTTGAGGAAATGGAGGAAGCCATGTCCTCTCGCTCAAGGGCACGTATGCGGGCTTCGTCTTGCGGGCTGAATTCGCTGGGGACTGATTCGGAATTGATGGTTGAAGTGTAAAGTGATATGTATTGGGTAGACGCGTCTCGCTCTCCAAATTGATTAAGACGTAGGTGAAAGAGGGCTTGTCGAGTGAGGCGGGAGTTTGCCTTCCGGCTGGGGTCATGTGATGGTTTGGAAGGCATAGTGGCTTGTAGTACAGTTTGCAAAAGGAATTGGACACGGAGAGAGCACAGGTGAAGAATCAATTATGAATAGTACCCTGACGTGTCTGGCCGTGACGGCGGTCGGCAGGCGCGAGCGTCCGATCCCTTTCACCGCTTGAGGCCATCACCATTTCCAATTTCAAGGTGGAGACATAGCCCTGGGTGCTATAAGCTAGCAGGTGCATGGCAGCGCTGGCACCTCCGTGGCAGGTATTGGTACGTCTGTGGGACCACTCGGGCAGCCCTCGGGCAGCTGTCGGGCATGCTGGTTGCACTGAGCTGGCACCTGTCAAACTGTGCCATAACACCGTGCCAATAAGCGTCACCGGGCATCGCGACTCCACCGAACCCTGCTACGGGGTACCCTAGTCTTCTCCCGCTCGCCCTGCCACGGCTTTTGTTCCGCTAGCCGCTTGGCCCTGACCCGCTGCACCCGCCCCATTGGCCCCCGCCACCGGCCCGAGCCAATGGCGCCCGGCCCTGGGCCCTGACTAAGCCGCCTTTGCATTAACACGACTCACGCCAAACACAATTCATACCCATCTCGCTATGCACCGCTGCTGAATTATGCCGTTGCCAGCGTGATGGACAACAAGACGAACGCTCGAAACTGTCAACGGCGCCTCCTGCCCAATCATCGGTCGCTCGCCCTGTTCCTGCCTGCTAAATATGGTCAGCTGCATGAAGCGCGGGCCTGTTGACTGGTCAATGGAACCATTGTTGCTGAAGCTCCCCCATCAGCTCCTCTTGATTGGCGGCCGTGCCCAGCGAAGCCACAACGTGTCTGTCTGGGCTCCAATTGTGAAAGCTGGTCTCGCGACCCTCAGCTGCCTGTGTTCGCCAACAATTGCTCAGAGTGCACCACGTCCAAATAAACAGCTGATTCGGCCTCTGGTTCGAACACATGGCTCACCCGTTCCAGACCCCATCGCCCAACTAGCTGCCTTCATAACATCACACGAGGGACTTCACTTTGCAACCCAACCATCTCCCAATCGGCAGCCCTGCACGCCGGTCCAATCGCTCGCCCGCCCAAGCCATCATCCGACGAAAAGGGGCAAAGGGCCTTTGCTGCTGAAGCGCAATGTGTCGTATCTGCGCTGATCGTGAACTGCAACATGGCGTCAACGAGGCGGAATTCTGCAACTGGCTTGATCGAGCAATGTGCTCTCTCTGTGACCGGTTCCAACGCATCCTTAGATATCCTGCGATGCACTCTATGCTGGCTCGCACCAAAAGCCTCCAATTCCTCCGCCACCGCCCAACTTCCCACGTGCATTCATTGTGACATAACATGACGACAATCTCAATCAATGCGGCCCTAAGCGAGTGAATGCCCCACTATGCCGGGTATCGTTGACGACGGTCGGTATCAGATGCTAGATAAATAAATAAATGGGGTTCTAATTTGGTCAATCCTTGATCTTAGCCAAGTTGAAATTGATTTACAAAACTCCAAGATTTTGGATCCTGGAACCTATTTGAGGAGGTTATCAGAAGGTTTACTATCTCCCCGAATCATGCACCTGTCGTGGATATATTCCAATGCTGACACAAGAGAGATCATGAAATCTTGAGTGTTCTCGTCTCGTATCGGGAGACCACGGCAGCGTGGTTGTTGTCGTGTTCAGCTATAAGTTCACGAGGTCCCTTTTCACACAATGGCAGAAAAGTCTGCACCTGCTATCTTTTTTATCACCCTTGATTCTCATGCAGAACGTTGTTGGGTTGTATCGTATGAACGTGTGTGATACTTGATTCAACCATGACATTGAACATAAGCTTTTCTGCAGCGTGTCCCGAATCCATGCTCTGGACCTCGAGTATTCCCATCGACATCCCCGCTTAACACACTGCCAATCTTCCGATAAACCAGTTCGCCATTCTCTACAAAGTATAACTAATACCTCGCCCTACTGTTATCAACCCTTCTCCTCACTTGATGAAAATGCAAATCCCCATTGTTAAATCGTCAGCAAGATACACGTCACTCAAGCTTGGGTGGTGACCGAGAATAAGAAGATACGACAGAGTTCTGGCCTGGTGATTTGCCTTGACGCCTGAGCACCCAGTACCTTTCCACTTATCACAGTCGTGGGTTTCCTCATTATCCAATCTCTGATCTGTGACAACTTGAGCCGCCATGGCCTCAAAAGGAACAAGCGGGGAAGCGCTCGGGCTATCAGACAAACCCCACACGATCTCTTGTCATTATTCTTTTTTAAATGCACTAGATTCACAACGTCATCGTCAGTAGTGACGAGCACAGGACTAGGAAGGATCCCCTGCATGGTGCAGTTTTCTCAGCGAGATTAAGGGCGCAGCCTAGGAAATGGCAGCCAATGGCTTAGCGACCGGCTTCATTAGCGCTGTAACCCCTTCCCCACATCGTCATTCGTTGGCCATGGCACGAGGGGCGAGGCAGAATCTAACGATGCAAACACAACCAACGTGCATAATGCAACCAATCATAATGTGGAGCAGAAACTCGAATATTCACGATTGGATTGGCGTTCTTGTCGGGGAAGACTGATTTCTTTCAACGAAGGCCCCCACTGCTTTTAAAATTGTTTCCATGAGCTCGCTTCCATCTCTTTTACTCGAATGTCTTGAATCATCGCTGAGATAGCAATCAAGCTACCATGTCGAAGAGTAATATAGATGGCGAGGATTTTTTTGCCCTCTACCAGAAACGGAGCGTTGTAGATGCAAATCAGTAATACCTTGGCATTTACAATAAATTGAAGGGCAGGACTTTGGAAGCGGGCCACATATTCACAAGAAAATGTTTGCCATGCGTTCCATGTCTCTAGGTTGTTCGGCTGATGAAAATGGTCTTGCACTCCCCAACATTGGGACTTGCACAGTCGGTTGCGTTGCAAACACGTGCAAACAACTGGAGAGTGTGATTGACAACACCTCGAATCACAATTCCTTTTTTCATTATTGAATCTGTTAGGCTCGTTTTAGAAGATGCTGCTCACATACCTGTAGGACTCATGGGTCGAGAGAATTTTGAGAGGTCTCCTAGGTCATCAACCTTCGCAACGGATCCGTAAGAGCGGTAAAAGAGTCTCGACACCTTAGGAATAGATCCGCACGCACGTTCCAAGCGCCTTTTGGAGCAGAATTGCAGGCGTTGCGGGGTCTGAATCATGTACGTTCTCTGACATCTCCACCTCCAAGTTTGTTAAATCGCACTGACTCTAGGCACCAGCCCAGCATTATATTAGCCCCAAGCAAGGTGGTTCCACAGAGCACCTAACGCGACCGCTTTTGCCACTGCGCGATGGAAAGGTCCGCCATCCTCTGCCTTGGCATCGACGCGGGGGATAACTACTACGGTTACCGATGTAGGTGCCAGATCTCGCCGACCATACCTTGTTCAGGTTGGCTTTTTTGCACGATAATGTAATATACAATTAGAACGCTTTCAACATAATGTGATCCCGTTGCACGATGCCCCCAATCGTGAAATCATGATCACCCACCTGCGAGTAACCCCATTTATCATACACGCTCATGGCCTTTTCGTTTTCCTCCCAGACACTTAACCAGAGATTCCTGAACCCTTGTTCTATCGCCATTTCTTCGATTCTAGAGTACAGTAATTTTCCGATCCCTTTCCCATGCATAGAGACGTCAACGTAAAGTCTCTGCAGCTCGACCTTGCACTCCACGTTTGCAAGGCAAGGGTCAGTGGTGTCGCGTGTGAGGTATGCAAAACCCACAATTGTGCGATTGGAATCCACAGCAACTATCAGGTCTCTTTTTTCATCTAAGATATCCTTGGTAATTGCAGACACTGAGTATGACTGATCCAGGTAGGCTCGGAGGTCAGATGGCTGCAATGAGTAGCCAAATGTAGAGGTGAAAACTGACGAGCCGAGCTCTGAAATTGGTATGGCGTCGGCCAGTTGAGCCTGACGGACAGACACCTTTGAAGGTTGCTGCTGGATATCTGAAGTTGACATGATGGTTACGGCTTAAGGTTGCAGAAATAAATTGCTCATACCTCTCTCAAATTAAGTTTTTGAGTGGCTCAGAAACTAACGATCGATTGTGGGGCGCAAAAATAACCTCACATTTTGACAGTCAAGTTCTTGCTGGCCGGATCACGCCGGGCTTCTTTCATAAATCGCGTGTATGCGAAGTTCAAGGGTGTATTCTACATTTCGCGGCCTTGACCTTGATTATTCTGTAACCATGGTTGTAATTTTCTGAGTGCTGCTCACCGGATGGCCGTAGCCGCGACTGGAAACCTTTCCGTCGCACTGACGCCAGTAATGAGAAAAGAGCAAGGCTCGTTACCAGAATCGGTTCACCGCCTTAGCAATCAATTGATTGTGCAAGGCAATTTGCATCCACCTCGATTAATTGGCTATGGATTATTTACATATTGAATCAGCCGGCGATAATGAGGCTGCCACCGCCTTTTCCAACTTCCTTGTTCCCTGGTGTTAATCCCGTCGATCATTTATCTACAACGCAACTAACCGGTTTCTTTTTTGCAGAAAAAACGTGCTCGCCGATCAAAACCGTACTGTCATTTTCCACCCCACGCTCACACCTTTGGCCAGTAAAAAGACAACCAAACTCACTCCATACAGTGCGCCCGTGAAGATGATCAGTGCAGAATAATTGCCTCTGTTTGCACTGATAATTTTCCCGCCGATTGGAATCCCCACAAGACAGGCGATGCTAACTACGGTGAAGCAGGTTGCATAGTAACGCCCGTAATGCTTCGTGTGGCACAGCCTCCCGATGCAGACTGGCGTAATAGTGATGTTGTTCCCACTGGCGAAACCAAACATGATGGCGAATACGATGATACCCGGTTTCGTATGCCCAAATGGAAGCCATACCGCAAAGCACGCCACAATATCTAGTAGAACAGAGAGCATGTTTGAATTGAACGGCCCGAACCGGTCAGCCCACCAACCAGGTAGCGTCCTACCAAAGAAGGATGCAGTAGCTAAAATAGTGAGCAGTTGGAAACTGAACGCCTCGCTGAAACCCTTTGACAGGGCAAATGAGCTGAGATAGGCCAAAGGGATGAAGAGGGCGAATTCCATCAAGAAGACGGCCAATGTTGTGAGGAAGAAAGCCTTTTCCTTGAATATTTTGGGATCTGGGTGGATGCTGGCGTCTTCTGGGGGTGGAAGCCTCTTGCGAATGAACACATTCGCAATGCAAAGGAAAAAAAGACAAATGAAACCAAGAATCCGCAATCCCCATGCCCAACCAAGAGCTGGGTTGGCAAAAACCTTCTGCAGCATCAGAGGGAACACGATTCCACCGATTGAGCCGCCGGCACTGGCTATGCCTGTGGCAAGTCCTCGACGAGCACGAAAGAAGTGGCCCACAGCTGCGTAACATGGAGTAAACAGCATGGCAGCTCCGACGCCATTTAGAACCCCGAAAACAAAGAAGAAGCTGAGGTATGCTATACGGGGCACAAGTAAGCACGAGCTGGTTGCAAGAGGAGAGCGATTCAAGGCGCGAGGTGGTGGTGGGGGCATTCTCACAATTGCAGACACTCAGGCCCATGAGAGAAGCAACAGTACAAATGCTACCAGTCAAAATCAACCATCTCGGTCCGTATTTGTCAAAAGCGGGACCAATGTATATCCCACAAGAGAAAGCTAAAAATGAGTATACAGAGAAGATCCAACCTATCTCATCTTCACTGTACTCTGCAAGTTGGTGAGTAGAAACGTACGCCTGCAATAGTGCCATGATATTCATGATACCCAGCCCTGCAAATCTGCCAGATGTTAGTATTCCTTCTCAGAAGAGATGTAACTTGTAGCCCAGCAGTCACTCGACCATGGACATCTGAGTTGACCCTGCACATCTTCCATTGGCATCCTCTATAACATGTAAATGGTGACACTTACAAACCGCACCAAGCCCCGAACACGACAAGCCAGGCTCGCAAACCACCTTCGGGATATTCTTCATCATCTTTGGGGATTATTGATATTGAATCTTCACCCTTTCCTTGTAAATTAGAGTTGGCTGAGCCATCTGAAAGTGGCGATGCCTCTGATCTTGGAGTAGCAAGGTTTTCCATTGTCAAGCTGATCATTAAGAAGGCTCAACAACAGTTTAGAATCAGCCACAGGGCGCGTCTGCTATTTAAAGCGCTCCCCGTAGTTTCCACTTCTCCACCAGCCTTGCGTCGTTGGCATTATCGGAATCTCAGATGCAGTCAAAGACCGACCTCAACCCACGGGTTGTATCCCTGCTGCCTTCTGCTTAGCACAATCCGCCAAGTCTGGTGCTGTGTTGTGAAGGGAAAGTCAAGAACGCAATAAAACTGGGGTAGTCAGTTTCTGGCCAATGAAATCTCCGGAATTGCATCAAGTGCCACGACGCTAGACCTTCTCGGAGTCACCTTCCCAAACATCGTTTTTTTTTCGGCCAGTAAGAGTCCATCGGCAAAGGCCTTGCTCAGAAAAAGTCTATCGGAATTCATTTCCCTAGGTCGCATTCAAAATTTGTCATATGTATCATGGGTCAGCACTAGGTTCATCAATAATAATGCAAGTAACCTCAGGGTTTATCAGCATTCTGCGGTCAAAGAAAATCCATCGCATTAACCTGGAGGATTAGTAATAAGACAAATGGACTTGAGTGCAGCCATAATTCGAAGATGCTCGCTCCAAGGACTGAGCAAGTTGATGATCCCTAAGTGTGTTTATAATTAACTTTGCTCATCCATTCGATGCCAACCGAATTATCCGAACCTCCGACATGCATATCCCCCAGGTGGTGTGAGGCATAGAATTAGGGTGTGGGGACAAAAATCAACCTCCGAAAGAGAGCTCAGGAAATGGTATTAGGTCCACTATTATGGAGAATCTATGTAGCCCATAGTGAATAGAAACAATAGAAATGCAACTGATTCATTTTTTAACCCTATGGCCACAGCTATAGTCACACTCGTTGCGTACCTCCTACCCAGACGCGGGTCTAGGGTAAGTATCGTCAAGCAACCGGAATACACTGCTTTGCTTGCTAAACAAGGCCGTACAACGGTTATGCTTTTTTCTCCTTTGGGACCCTTCATGTTGTCTTTTTGTGGTGAATTTCATTGTAATTGAGGTAAAGTCTTCGGTTGATCAAATGTTTTAGCTAACAGAGCTAAGTGATGCTGCAAATTCACTTTTACGCCATATGTTATAGGTGTGTAAGGCTGTTGTCAACTACGATCAAATAAAAAAAGTGAAGGATGGTAGCGCCAAGATAATAAGGCGAGTTTGCTAGTATAATAAGACTAAAATATGTGTCTTAAATCCATTGCATAAATTTAATAGTAACAAGAATGAACGCCGGGTCGTTATCCAAGAATAACCCATAAATCCCCAAAAAAAGCAAACTAGGTTGACTACCCAATCAAAATCCATGAAACTTCCTCTGAGCTAGTAGATCATGCGATATTTCCGAATTGGAACATTTACCAGTTCTTCCCAAAGTTGTTTTTTGGTGTGCAAACCGCCATCAGCGCATGATTGGGCGATCGCGATCTGTCTGCGGTTTTTATATCCATGATGGCTCCACCATTGTATCATTGAAACCATTCCGCGATCCGAAGGAGCACCCCTATTCACTCTGAACATCAGGTGGGATTTGAAGATCTATTTTTATCGGATCTCGAGGAGTTTCAATCCCACTGAATTGTTCCTCGGACATCGGTATAGCTCGATCATGCTCACAGGGTAGATTCTCGCTGATTTTATTCCATGGAAACGGCTCCGGTCGTCTGCTGATAGGGGCGTCTTGGAACCATGACTCGGAGAGCGGAGCTCGAATGGGAGTGGCTGTAGGGTCCCAAACGAAGAGAGAGGGCACTGGAGACTTTCCGTCAAGTGAATAAGGCGAGCTTGATATCTCGTTTCCTTTTGGGGCGGAGATTTCACCACTGCGGATTTTCCACTTCGACTCAAAATCACGGGGATAGCCGCTTAGAGGAGTGGCAGTCTGTGGATATGGGGTGCTATCCTCAGGCGGCCTGGGATTTGAATAAGAGCTTTTTATCGATGCTTTAGATAGGTTGGACTCGACCGAGTGTGCTGAATTCAGTGACTCTGGGCTGAATAAATGGGGTGAGTGTTGATGATATAGAATCGGAGGCGAAGATGGAATCACGAGCCGTGGACGGAGCGCTAACGGAACCGGGCTGGGTGCAGACGGTGCGGGAAGCTGAGTGTCATCTGCACATGGAGAGCGAGCCGAGTTCGCCCTGGTCGGGCCGGGAACGGATGGAATGGTGATTGCAGGAGGGTGGCTTTTTCTGGCCGACAATCCAACCATATCTGCTGAGAAAGGATGTGGTGGAGGCAGCCACGATTCTGGGCATTTGTTTGTAGTAGGTGTGATAGAGGAGTTGTTATCGTCTTCTGGAGCGGAGGACTCTTGACAAGACGAGATGCCACCATTTTCAAGACAGTCTAATACTAGCAGATGGAAATCCATGTTCTTTTCGACTGCTTGGATTGGAGGTGCAAAGTACGAGCTACCAGTCTTCTTTTTGACAGGATGCTCGTGGAAGTAAGCCGCAGCACGTTTGGTAGAGTAGACAACTACCGAGTGCTTCAGTTTGAGAGGCGTATATGACTCGGAGCACAAAAAAGTAGAGAATATGAAGATAAGTTGAGAATGAAAACGAAAGCGGAAAGAAAGTTATGAGGTTGCAGTGCCGAGTATAAAAAACAGGTTGAGAAGCAGTCGGGGAAGAAGAAGAGTTGCGGCAGATGCGCGTCGAGTGGTACACTCGAATCTAGCGACTTCCCGGTCAAAGAGCAGACAATCAGATAGACCGCGAGTCGGGGAAGGTTTGCGGATTTCTCCATTGGTTTGAGCCGGCTGTGTATTTTGGGGGCTAGCTTCCTGCGTGCGGTCGCATCAGGCCGACCACTCCCGTTACCAGCTCTACGGCAGAGGTGGTGGTGCAGGCGGCCAACCGCAGCCGAGTGTTAGCCGCCCGAGGACGGAGGGCCTACCTGAAGACCTCATCGGTAAGCCAAAGCAGGACATGAAGGAGGTCTGACCAGTCGTCGTGACTGGGTATGACTGAGTGCAGCTGGCCGCATCCGCGCGCCCTCAAGCACCTGGGCAGCATCTCTGCATGATGGCTTTTCTAGGCTGAGACCTGCTGCCAGATGAGCCACCCACCCACACCTGGGGGCATCTGAAAATTTCAAAAGTTTCACTACACCCACGCACTGATTTTCCGTACTAGCCGAGATGACGAGGAATGTCCATCCCGATCGTTTGAATATCTGACAAAAATTGGTGGTGGGTGTAGATGCCGAGATCTAAATCTCGCCCCGCCGGCGGCTCTGATCAAGGCATCCCCACTGACCCGGAATGTCGGGACCGATCATGTCCAACTACCCGATATGAAATGCAAGCTTGCAATAAGCCGCTCATACACACCACGGGTGCCGTGTCGATCTCTGAGAGTAATTCCCTCATGCATTGACATCGACCGGCATCGTCGCACTGCCATTTCCTGCACTATGACTATGTGCTCCAGCCCATCTCCTCTGCTTGCACCAATGATGCATCCCATCTTAGTCCAAGGCAACAGCAGCAGTGCCAATGAATGAACCCATGATGGTGGGCGCCGTGCTCCGCCCCAAAGAGGCTTTTTTTGTCCCTGTCATGCCACGAGCCCGCTTCCAAGGTCACACTGACCACATACGCCGCCATCCCACACAAGAGCAGAGCCTGGCGGTAAATAGCTGGCCTTCATTCGCCTCTCGATCCGCAATTCCCTATGCTGTGGCCGGTTTAGGGCAATTCAGCCGCCCCAAGCCGTAAATTCCACTCGAGAGCACAGTCTGTCCCACAAGTGATCTTCTGGTGTCTCACCACCATCTTGTGCTGTCTATCCACATAAACCTTTTACCCCTCACCCATTTCTTTTTCCAGGGCCAAGACTTGAAATTCTTGTGGCCTTGTCCTCCCGTAACCGCCTCCTGCTTGAGTCAGGATCATTAGAGTCCTGTATTATTGGCTGTGCGACACCGCACCACAGAGTGCACTATTGCATTGCATGCTAGTCTTCAGGTTGTAGCCATCTTAAGCGCCGGTGCTGCATCAATTGTGACCCATTAATGTGTTTGTCTGCAGATGCAGGAAGTGAAATGAATTTGGGGCTGCATTTCTTTATCGGCCAGCCGGATGACTTGTTCCTCTTATCGACCCACTGCCAACCAACCTCAAGATGCAACGCATCACCAACAACCGTGAGTGCCTAGCTTTAGTTTGGACTGGCTGAAATCAGGCTACAATTTAATCCTATTGGGGTAACAATTGTAAATTTATCTTGACCGCCCTTTCGGCCACCGATGATGATGTTGGTATAGAAAGGGGGGACGAATTGATTACAAGCGCACACACATGCAATAGATGCATATCGTATACCTTGGAGAGGCTTGCTTCGATTGTGGAATTGTACATAATCAAACGCGGAAAGAGGAAAATTGAGTTTTTTGACCCAAAAACCCCTCTAGACAAGTTTTTGGGGTATCATTTGCGAGTGTTAGCTTTAACGGGACCTTGGAGTGCAGCCTGGAAATGGTATGAGGCTTCCAGACGAGTCACGCGACACAAGCTGCGCAATTGCAAAATTTCACCTATATATCCCATGTGGTTTTTAAAATAAAAGGAGAGCGTTGATAAGCAATCAACTAGTTATCACTAGCTTATTCCGTCTCCTACTGCTGCACTTAGCCTTAAACATAGCTGCCTCGGTCACGAGCATGTCGTGTTTGGTACATCACAGAGTCCATTTCGAGGTCACTGTTGGAGAAACCCAACTTCACTTGCTATAGCCACTGATATCGACAAGTTTTGAGAACCATTACTATGCCTAGGCACCATTCCTTCAACTAATTGAGAAGCTCGGATCATTTGCCTCTGAGTCTCCACTACTACCAGCGACGATACTTTTGGTAGCTTCAGAGCACTATTCTATCTATAGCCACCTTTACGACCGATTCTTTGAATTGCATCGAGACATTCTCGGACTCGCTGCTGGCTGTGGTATCCAATCATTGGGGGACGCCTATTGAATCTTGCTTCTATGCCTCTGGCCGACTGTAAAACACAGTCCACGAGATGACCAGTCTTGGAGTTGTGCCAGCATCACCATCAACTATTGTCCAAAACACAAGTTCCATAAATCAACGCTGAACCGACTCAATAGAAGCGATACCCACGAGCAACCAAAGGCGGCGGCGCGGGCGCAAAGCCTAACATTATTAGCGTGCTTTGGTATCAGCACTCAATATGACACTTTCTGTTTCATGATTAGCCGTTGCTGACTGGGATACAATTGCCATGTTTTTTTTTTTTGGGGGGGGGGGGGGGGACGTGCCTTTTCTTGTCTCGTATCACCAGCTGAAATATATCAGACGAGCCGTCTCTCAGCTTGAACATATCACAACTTGCGGATTTTAATACCCTTCTTGAACAAGACCAAGGAACTGCCTATTAGACGCCGTGACAACCCGTGTTTTTAATATGCAATGGCAGACTTTTAATATAACTTTTCTAAACCACTATGTGTCTGTTATCATGTCGCGGAGTACCCTCCATCCACAAAAATTGTCTGTCCTGTCACTGCAGCACTTGCAGCGCTTGCTAGATACACGGCGGCGCCCGCAAAGTCCTGGGGAACCCCATTTCTCCCAATCATGGTATTGTTTGCATGCATCTTGGCCTTTTCAGCATCGGAGAAAACTTGATCTGTCAGAGGCGTGTGGACGAACCCAGGTGCGATGGCGTTGCACGTCACACCGTGCCGAGACCACGCCTCCGCCTGCGAGCGCGTCAGCGACAGCAGGCCACCTTTGGAAGCGCCGTACGCGCCGCTGTTTCCAAACGCCCGGAATGACTGCTGGCTGATGATATTTATTATCCTCCCGCTTCCTCTGTCTGCCATGCGCGGGCCAAATGCCTGTCCTAGAATGAAAGGCGCGGTGAGATTGGTGGCAATTGTCGTGTCCCAAGTGTCCTGCGACAATTCATCCATGTGCGGCCGGAGATTTACCCCTGCAGAATTTACGAGAATGTCGGGGGTACCGTGGGTTGAGATGATGTCTTCTGTCGCAGACTTGAGCGATGCACGGTCTGCGAGGTCGGCGTTGATGGCCACGGCCTCGGCATCGTGTTCGGCGAGATGGTTTATGGTGTCATCCAATGGGCCCGGCCTGCGTGCGACAAGGACGACGCGGCATCCCGCGCGGCCCAGTGCGATGGCAATGCCGCGGCCGATGCCTGAACTTCCGCCTGTAACGACTGCCGTTTTACCGGCGAGACCAAACAGAGCCTCGAGGTAGCTCGGCACAGCGCGGAGGGATCGGGTCATTCTAATTCTCGGTGCCGCAACAGAACATACTATCACGGATATCCCGCAGCTCTTGCAACGAGTGCCTCTCTTCTGGTGGGTGAGAGAGGATGCAACGTGTGGAAAAGCTCAAAGGGCGTGCAGTTGTCATCAACTCGTCAGCCGCATCCGTCCCGCGTCAGGATGCCGTGCGGAGATGGCTCGCGGAGATGACTCATCGCGTTTAGCGACGTCAATGTTAAGCAAAGGCTAAGGCATAAAAAAGAGAAAAGAATGGTTGCAAAACATCATTAATAAAGAAGTTGCTCTTCTATTTCTCTCACTTCTTTTTTTGATGCCTAAAAAGTCTTTGCCAGGTTGGATTGGTGCAGGTCGATTATGTGTACCCATCACAGTCGCATCGCCATTGGCTGTGCTGACACGACCTTTTCCTCAAACAAATAAAAATGCAGATTGTAGCGATGCGTTATTGCTCTTGAGTCTGTTGATCAGATCCTAATCAAAGGGAATATTGCAGCCTTCAGCTAAGCACAATTCATCCATCATCTTACCCGATCGGAATGGGTCAAAATTCCAGTTTCCGTACCTGGATTAGCTAAAATTGGCGGTTCTGGCTGGAAGGTTTTCCACTCCAGTGATCAAAAGGGTCAGACACAAGGGCAAATGGATTTTTTTCTACGTCATATGAGACTTCTCAGTGGGGCATTCGGCCCGCAGGCTCTCCCTTTAAGACATAAGAACGCCTTTCTTTTCCAGCTCGCCAGTTTCGTTGAGCAAGTCCTATGCTGTATGCTCACACACTCTCTCGTACACTTGAGCATCCAGTCATTTGAAGAACGACTCCTGCCATCCACCAGACCACCTCAATATGCTTATCCGACTTATTCTCCTCGGTGCTTTGGTGCCCGCCGTCGCTGCAGGCATCTACAATCCTGTCACAGCAGATGTCTTGTCACATTTACAAAATGCAAACAACGAAGCACTGCACAACGTTCAGTATTTGAATGAAGTCGACCTATCCGAATCTTTGCCAGTGAGCCAAACGTTATAGTTGACATCTGTTCTTCAATCACTGACAACGTGCCAGAAAGTGACAGACAACATTGTTAAAATCGCCAAAGAGATCGGAGCTAGTATTGCAGACGTCACAAAAAAGCCAGGTCATATTGTAGTATTTTCACGCGACGACCAACTCACACTATGCAAGAAGTATGAACAGGTGAGTCGACACGATTCCGTAGGTCACATATACTAGGCTGACAATCCACAGGTAGTGCAAAGCCAACAAAGTATGCTCATGGCCATGGATGAGAAGAAGCTTTTTCTTTCGGCCATTTTTCTCAGCCAGGGAGCTCCTAACGGCGTACCGCAATCCGTGGAAGAGTTGTTTAGAAGCCTTTATCAGCTCCCGAGCGTGCTTATTCCTGTTGCCCCCGTTTGTCAAGATCGCGTTGTCGCAGGCAAAACGGCTCTGGAAACGACAATTCTGAAGATTGTTCAGCAATCTTTTAAACATTTGAACTGAAGTAATTGAGGGGGGCTTTTTATTTGTGATTTATTTCGACACCTGGCTTCTTGGCCAATGAAAGATTTTTTTTTCCCCGGACCCGATATCGTCCTTTTCTGAGTCCCAAGCCGAATTTTCACGATCAGGCTTGCAATTTTCGGTTGGTTTTTAATCGGGTTATAATTTAATGTCTACTTCTGAATAAAATGGCAGGTCGCGATCCCTGCGGCATGAACCATTGCATTTTACCAATAACATTGAGCGAATTGTTCCCATGGGGTTTGATCTGCAATGTAACTTGTTTCTGCAAACGTAGTGGGGCACATTCACGACATCCCACGTTTGCTTGCTCTAAGAAGGATGGTGGGCCATCCTTCAGAGAGATTGCTGTCAACTATCTATATCTCCGACTCATCCGTGGCGTGATTTATACTAAACGTGGAGATATTGACACGTTATTGGGACGTCCGGTGCGTGCTTGATAGCTCGTCCCGACTTTGCACCGATTGCTCCATTTTATGGGTTCAACTCGGCTGAGCGCTGGACGAGAACAAATGTGATTCCATTTTCCGATGCACCTCATCCCCCGGTCTTCCGATGCCAAACCTGTCAGAGCTTGGGTCTTCTGGGACACAGTTCCGCTATCGAGCTCGTTTTTCGCGCATTGCGTGGGCATCTTGGCCCCACCGCCAGTTCTGTATGGACAGTGCTGTTTTATTAGCCAGGCATGGACAGGGCCCGTAGTGTCGTTATTCGGGGAAGCTCAGGACGAGGATGGCCGGGATAAGTCAGCGGGATGCTGGGCGAAGAGATCTCCGGTGACGGTATGTTAATCCGCAAAAAGTTTCCATGGCTGAGAGAATTGATTTAGAGAGTGGAATTGAGATTTCCAGCTCAGGGAGGTTTTAAGTGAGCGCGCATATCCCTCTGAGCATACAGCAACACATTCAACTGCCACATAGGGACGGAAATGTCACCTCCTCATCAACCCCGGATTTCAGTGCTAGACCGAAAAGAATATGGGGCTCCGCAATGGAGAGAATTTGCCACCCAACCAAGGTTTTCAAGCTCTCGCTCGACCCCAAAAAACTCGTCAGATCGGTCTAACAGGAGCCGAGCCTAGCCAAGTTAGAGTTCAATTAGGTCTTGGACAAGCTGGTGGAGCCAACCCCGACATGGGTAGCCTCAGAGAGTTGGCATTGCCGAGGCAATCTTGACCCGTCCGAGCTGTCTACCAACTGGCTGGATCAGACCAGAAGGCGCCCATTCGGTCCAATGACGCCCGACCAAGCCAATCATCCAGGATGGACTCCTTGCCAGCCGACCTCCAGATCAAACCAGAAGTGGAAAGCGATCCATAATGGGGCCGAACATTTACCCCGCATAGACCCCGGATCGATGAAGAGATGGGGAAGTCGAGAGAGTTGGGGTTTTCTTTTAAGGTCGGAGCTGGTCCCCCTGGGGTAGCCTGTGTGTTCGGCGCCTAAATTTTGAACCAAACCCAACGCCACCGCGGGAGAAGCCAAAAAAAAAAGACCATGTCTGGCGCTAAGGAGGCTGATTCAAACACTCACGCTCACATCGAGCAGACGGAGGAGCGCCGAGACGATGGCCTCTCCAACGAAGTCCTGGGACGAGCAATCCAACAGCAGGAACACAACAGAACATACTTGCAGACGCTCCAAAAGGATCCGTGGCTACTGTTCTGGATCGGCGTGATGCTATGGACCCTGGTCGTGAGAGGCTTTGAGAGCCAGTCCTCCGGTGCTGTAATCAGCATTCCCGTTTTCAAGGAAAAGTTTGGCAAGCTGCAGAATGGCTCATACTTTATCGAGACCAGCTGGCAGTCTGCTCTCAGCGGTGGTGGCAATGCCGCTGCCATCGTGGGTGCTTGGGGCGCCTCCTACTTGGCCGACATTGTCGGCACCAAGCCCGTCATCCTCGCCGCCGCCGTCATCAACATCTCATCCGTCGGCGTCGAGTTCGGCGCCACCTCAATCCAGATGTTCTTTGCCGGAAAGATGGTCAACTTCATCGCCATTGGCGCCTTCCAGAACCTCTGCACCGTCTACGTCGCCGACATCTCCCCGCTAGCGATTCGAGCCTCCGTCATCGGTTTCTGCAACCTTGCGCAGTGCATCGGCCCCTTCGTCTCCGCCATCATGTCGTATTTTACATCAAAGTGGGACAGCGACTGGTCTTGGCAGTCGTTGATTTGCGCCCAGTGGGGGTTTGCCGTCGTGGCCTTTATCGGCCAGCTCTTCATGCCGGAGTCTCCCGTCTACCTGGTCCAGAAGGGCAAGATGACGGCAGCCCGAAATGTCTTGGGGCGTCTGTACTCGGACCCCCGAGATGCTGATGGCCATCTGGAGAGAATCAAGCTTACTCTGGAGGAGGCTGAGACAAATAATTCCGGCTCCTATATGGACTGCTTCCGGGGCACTAACCTGCGTCGAACGCTAATCGCCATCATGGTCTTCCTCTCCGAGCCCATGTCCGGTCTAGGGTTCGTCTCCAACTACGGCGCGCTGATGTACCAGTACCTGGGCATCAGCGACTCCAAGTCGTTTGCAATCCAGATTGGCGCTCAGATTCTGTCAATGTCTGGCGCCACCATTGCCTTTTTGGTCTCGGATCTCTACGGGCGTCGACCCATGTACACCGGTGGATGTCTCGCCCTCTGCTTGCTGCTCATCTGCATGGGAATCTCTGGTTCTGTCAACACGACTGCGGCCACAACTGCGTCTGTGGGCTTCTACACCATGTACAACTTTTTCTACAACGTGGGTGTCGGTTCGACCGTTTACACGATTGCCGGCGAAGTACCTACTTCAGTCTTGCGCGCCAAGTCCCTGGCCATTGCCATCTCCTCATCGAATGCCATTAACACCATGTGGTCTTTTGTCTCGCCATACATGTTCAACCCAGAATACGGTAACCTCAAGGCCAAGATTGGCTTCGTCTTTGGTGCCTTCATGTTCATTTTCTTCATCCTCGCATACCTCTTTGTCCCAGAGACCCGTATGCGTACGTATGAGGAGTTGGATGAGCTCTTCATGAACGAGGTCCCTACTCGGGAGTTCCGCAAATATGTCACCGTGGCAGAAAGGCGCGCGGCAGAGGCTTACAATGCGGAACAAAAGACGGTTCAATTGGAACAGGTGTAGACGTTGAACATATTAAACAAACTATTGATACTTCAATGAGAGAATTCATGAATTTGATGCCCGCTTGATTGTACATTCAATGTTACTTTACATGATGTGCTGTATAGCCAACTTATGCTGCGTATACAACGGTCAAGGACAGGCGAAACCTCTCTGAAAGTGCTTGAACCATATAAAGCTCCAATCTATTAACTTTCCGAAAGATACATTGACATCTTACGGACAATATAACTATTTTAGATGAGATCATGGTCACATGGCTTGGTAAGTCCAGTGGAGACATCACGCTCGTGCATTGAGAATGGATCTACAACTCTCTTGATGGCGCCAGTTGTAGAATTGGAAGCGCTCTTCGGGATCAGGTCAACGCCATCGATGGCCAAGACACTCAAAACATGCGCCGCTGCCTTGGCGTTGTTGGTGATGGTCTCTGGAACCGGGTTGGTGATGTTGTCACACGCCTGGTGATAGCACGCATCCTGCTCGGCGCCGGTACCGGTGAACAACCCTCCCACTGGCTTGTTGATGATGTCGACGAATGGCACATAGTCAGTACCGCCAGTGAGGCCCGCCGGGGTCACAGCGATGCCTTTGGAGGCAAAGTGCTCGAGGAATAGGTCTTCGATGATATCGGATCCTGCTGGGCCACCAGGACCAATCTTCTCGCCGGTGCCATCAAAAACGCCGTAGAAACCCCGCGAAACCATGTCAAAGTTGAGGTAGAGGAGGAGATCATTAATCTCGTCCGTGCTCAAGTTGTTGACGAAATAGCGAGAACCCCATAGTCCATTTTCCTCAGCGCCCCACCAGCCGAATCGGACTTTGAGCTTCGTTGAGTAGTTTTGGAGGGCCTTGGCCACTTCAAGAATGAGGCTTGTGCCTGATCCATCATCGTTGATGCCGGGGCCGGCCTGGACAGAATCAAGATGCGCGCCCAGCATAACCAGGTTGCTTCCATCACCGCCAGTGGTCTCGGCAAAGACGTTTTGAGTTATCCTCTCCTCAATGAGCTGGACAATCTGAACAAATATCTCAACCGTCTCTCCAGCGGCGAGACGCGCCTTTAGCGCCTGGCCAGGCTCTTGGTCAATGAGACCTGCGGGAACGTACTCTTCGGGGTTTGGAGCCGAAAGTGAGCCAGCTGTAAGTTTGGCAGCATCCGAGTTGTACAGCACAACGGCTTTGGCACCAGCCGCGGCAGCTGCCTTCAGCTTGCCGGCAAATGTTGTGCCGTCAGGGCATCGACCGCGCTCGACAAGGACGACTTTGTCCTTGGCGTCGATGCTGCTGTAGTTTCCGACGTAACATCCAGCATCGCTTTCAGGGCCATGCACAAGCACTCCAGTCATGCCCTCCTCTGGTGTGCTGGGGGTGTAGGTAAGGGCCACGGTGCGAAACGACTCTCCGGCAACCGAGACATTGGCGGCTGTGGTGTTGGTGAAGAGAGCAGGAAAATCTTGTTTCCAAGCAGTGAATCCCTTGAGTTTGGATACCTCTCCGTAGATATAATCCACCGAGGCCGCATAGCCAGGAAGGCCAAACGCACGGTTGCCTCCATTGGCATACGCGATGTCATTGAGCTTTTGCAAATTTTTCATCAATCTGCAAATGTTAGCATCCAAAACATTGTGAGAAATTTCAAGTCAGCAGCGCATGGCGGATTGTCATTACCCTTTCTCGGTGATGTGCTTTTGAAGCTTCGTGGACTCAACGGGCGGTCTGCGATCCTTGCCCGCTGCTGCGAGCGGCAGCAGGAGCGCGCACAGCGCGGTCGCCCCTGTGATCTTCATGGCTTAAAATTGGACTTGGAAGATTTTTAGAGTTGAAACCCCGCTAGATTTAACACGAATTCAGGAGATCGACGCCTAGTTATATCCGTCAAGCCGGATCAAGGCGGCCGCCGCTTGTCCTCGGATCCCGCACTTGAGAGTCGGCCAAGTGGATCGTCAAGATAACCCCAAAAGTACCATTGGAATGGGATCGCGACACCGAGAATTCGATATTGGATCGGGAAGGTAAAACCTCGACACTGCATATTTGTCGTGTTAGGTGGTATGCCAAGCCCAGACCAAGCTTCTCCACCTCTCATGGCCTGCCCAAAGCGTAGTAGGCTCTAAATTTGTTCTGTGCAGCCCCTCAACTGCGAGATCAGCAACATGCTATCCGACCGGTCTCGTTTACTATGCAGTGGCTACTTCCATATTAACTTGCATGATGCGTGATGCGAACGGATTTCTTGGGCTCCATCTCCTCCTCTCAATTCGACCCATGCCTGCGCTGTTCAGTGAATGTGGAATCTTCGGTATTTGCCAAATTGGTGTCGTCAGAGACCCATTGGATGGCGAAGATGACTAAAGGAACTTTTGATTCCTTGGCTGCTGAGCTCAGATGTTTTTTTCCCGGCCGATGCCATCGACTCGACGTCATTCCGACGAGGAGAGCAAGGATTTAGCCAGACCGACGGATTACTGAGGGATTAAAATGCGCATTTAAGCTTAACTTAGGGTTTTTTTTTTTTTCAGCGATACGGTTATCGGAACAGCAACTGCTCAAAATAATCACGCCGGTGTCGTGCCTGGAATTGTTTGTCGCATATTGCTATTCACAATCAATATACCTTTCTTCACTTTTTCCATCCAACAAGGTTCCCCGGTGAAACAGAACACGGGGAATCTGAAATGGCCAATAGGTTGAAGCAAGAATTGCCACAAACTCCCGGATGCAGCATGCTCCAAGGCCAAAGTTAAATGATATTGGACGGAACCGTCGGATCTAGGTGCATGCGTTATTGACATTTTTATCGGGTTTCAAGGAATTAACATGATGCAAGCATCTATTCGGGTTACAGATTAGTGCTTTCAGGCGGGCTGTTCGCCCAAACTGATCTCAGTTTTGGAAACTTCAAATTGCTACGTCCTGGACTGCACTTGAGCTAATGAATATGATAATGCAATCTGAGATGATCCTTTAAATAATCAGCCTAAAAACTCTGAGACTTAAAACATCTGAATAGTAAGTCGCTCTGTACATCATTACTTTCAATTGTCAAAACCGAGGTTGGATAAATACCGGGGCCCGGACTTGCATATTCTAGCAGGTATGGTGCAATGTGCATTTTATTCTGCTTGCCCTCTTTACATAGTAGTAACTCTAGTGTGTGTTGGCGACCGTCAGGTGCTCGCAACTAGCCCAGTGTAAGGCTAAAGCTCGTAAGATGAACGAGTATGTTGATAGCAATTTAGCCTTCCAATTGAGCCAACCTCAGCTACTGAGACCAAACATCAGATAAAGTCTGTGCTAAAAAGCGGGCTTCGAGAGCCTCAGTCTCAAATATTTGAATGTACGAATTGATCAATCAGTACATGCACCAGTTCACACAGATTGGGGAGCTTTTAGTATACAGGTGCAGGCTTGGACCGTTCCGGACCACTGTAATCGACGACAGGGAACCGATTTCGGCGTTCTTTTCTTTTATGGCCATCGCAATGACCGTGAATATCACAGATGACCATAAATAGAAACATATCCATCAGAACAGTTGCTCGCATCTCCGTAAAGTGGGTGCCTGTTTTATGTCTCAGTTTATCACGCATCTTCCCAATCTCAACTAGAATATCAAGAGTCTAAATTAAATCCCATTGAATACCTAGTTTGACAGATTGATCACTTTCAGCAATGGAATCTTGGATAGGTCAGATGTATCGTATGTGTCTTGAGATCGACCTGCCGTGAAGTGTCAGGGAGAGGTCACAATAAGCCATGGCGGCGTACCTGTTATATCGCCAACAACTATATCACTCAAGCGGATATCCATTTCATTATTCGGTATACCTCCACCGGTTTCAATGATAAAGGCATCTTTGATTGAGTAGAAATTGTTCAGTGCAAAACTTGATATTGTTTAGATTCTACAAGACGGCGTTCTAGACCACCTCCTCGTGCATTGACTTGCCCTCACTCTTGAGCTTTTCCTCCGGGTCCACGTTGATAGGATGCTTGTCAAAAATGCTCGCCATCTCCTCAAGACTGTGTCCGCGAGTTTCTGGATACATGAAATAAACAGTAATGATGATGAAGACAAGGATGACAGCAAACACGATGTAGTATTTCCATCCAATCCTTTCCATGCCAATTGGGTTCACAAAAGTGTTAAAGAAGATTCCAGCGTATGTCGAAAGCTGCGTGAGGGCGATTCCGCGTGCGCGAAGAGAATAAGGCCAGATCTCAGCCGGATACGATACGACGAGAGGAGTGCTGTAGCCACAGATATTAGTTGCCAACGTCATTCATATTATTTACTGCGTCCACTTACAATGCAATGTCGTAGAAGCCGTAGTAGAGAAAGAGGAATGGAACAACTGCGAGACCTGTAGAGCTGCTGCCTGTGGTTGCGAATGATCCCGATAGACCCGTGATGAGGATATAGCAAATCAACATTCCCACAGAACTTGTAAGGAACAAGAAGCGACGTCCAAGGCGGTCCACGCAGAAAGCAGCACCAACTGCAATGATCAGGTTCCACACTTGCATGCATCCGTTGATGAGTGTCTGGTCGGTCACTGACGTGACGCCCGCGGAGTTCAACACCAACGTCTGGATCAAATTAGCATTAGACTATCGGGTCAACAAGCATCAAAACCCACCAAATAGTATGATACCAGACCAACACCATTCCATTGGGCGAAAAGACCAAGTGTTATCGAGATGGCGGCACGATGGCGGTTGCCGGGAGAGTTGAACATATCCAGCCACGATGTGCTGGAGGCGATTTCCTTCTCCTCCAGGAGAGCCCGCTCAATTTCATCCAACTCAAATTCCACCAGCGGAGATTCCTCCGCGCCTCCTGCATGGTACTTCTTGAAAAAGCGGCGCGCTTCGTCTCGGCGGCCCTTGGAGATGGAGAAGCGGGGAGATTCGGGCACCATCAGGGCGGCAGGGAGGACAAAGACAGGAACGGCAATCTGGAGCAGGGACGGAACGCGCCAGGCCCACGAGTCGCCGTAGTTTCGGGTACCAAAAGTTGCCCAGGCGGCAATAAGTGATCCGACGTACCAGCCGGAGTTGTACATGGCCGTCAAGATCCCGCGGTGCGTCGGATACGCAAGTTCGGTGATGAGGAGCGGCGCCAACCCACCCCACCAGGCACTTGGCTGTCCGAGGAAGAATCGCGCGAGGATGAAGCCAGCAGAATTCGGGGTAAAGGCCTGCAGGAAGGCGCCCAGGAAGAGAAAGAGATAGCCGACAAGGAGGCCCTTCTTTCTGCCCCATCGGTTGGCAAAGTACGCCACCATCGGGTATGCCAAGGTCGAGGACAGGGACTGAATCGCGTTGATGAAGCCCAGCCACGCGCCCGTCGGGTGATCCATGAATTCCTGCCATTGCGACAGCGTCATCAAAGAGTTCATCAAACTTCCATCGTAGCCGTTTGCGGCCGCGAGAAGGGAGAGGAAAACGGCATAGATGTTGAGCATCCAGAGATGGCGCTGGCGATACCAGGGGGTGCCATCTGTAGGGAGGACTTGGGCAAGGCCCTCGCCGACGGCGCGGGACTGCTTAAGCTCGGATTTTGCGCTTTTCCCCATGGTGCAGAGGCAATTGAGTCGGAGAGATAAGCAGGAAGGGCTTGATGGACCCCATGGTTCATGCGCGGCGAGGATCGGCCTTTATACAGCAACAGAATTGACACACAGACGTAGCTAGCAGCCGTCAACCCCATACCCAGTAAAAAAGGATGCGGGGACCCCACAAACCCGTGTGCTTGGGGGGGCGGGGTGAGGAGATTCATGAGCCATGTTGGCTGCTCGGGGAGTCTCGGGCGTGTTGACTGCAGCGTGTCTACCCCTCCTTCTCCAACAAGGCGCGGTCACGATGGCGCGCCGGCGCCATGTAAGTGGCCAGCAGGGCAGCTGGACCCACGTGGATGAACTTGGGGTCAACTGGCGCGACTCATGAGACTCGTCATGGCCGCAGGTTCTAGTTGGAGCATGACTCCTGACTAGGGACTTGTCCGGGGCAACGAATAGAAACAAGCAGTGGAGAATCGGAGAAACCTCGTCTCCAGTTCGGATAAGGTGGAGAAATCCGGGGTAAGGGGGGCTAGCGGCGTTGCGGCCCGTCATTCCCAATCCTACGCCCTCGCGGAGTTCCGGACGACAGCTACGAGCAGTGTTTTGACGGTTGACGGGCCCACAACTTCCCCAGAAGTTCGTCTCAATTGACCAGTCACCTCTCAAACTACAATGGCAAACGCTTCTTTTTTTTTTCGTATCGTTACAAGGGGTGGGCCAATGTCGACATTATGTCCTCGATGGCTTCAATCGCGCGCGTCACGCCCGGCGCCTCCTGCTCCCAGTATCGGAGCCTCGCAAGCCCGCACTGGATCCCGCTCACCCACTCGTGCGGAACATTAACGTTGCCGGACTTCACCGCGGCCAGCAGCATCAACACCCCGCTTGTCCCTGCGCGCGTGGCGTACCAGCTACCGTGATGGCGGTGCCCGACGGGCTCATATCGAACAACCTGCAAGCTCTGCCGGATGGCCTTCTCCACGTACGGCATCACGGCCGTCTGGTAGCGCGCGTTAGGCGGGTTGTGGACTGCGTAGTACAAAAACGGGCGGTAGATCCATGCCTTGATTTCCAGCTGGCGAGTGTAAACCATGTACGGCAGCTCCTCGGTAGGCATGACACCTTCTTCATACTGGATTGGGGCAGGCAGCCCTTCGCACCTGTTTACTGGTCATCAGCTAGTCGGAATAGGCTGCGCGTGTTTGGACGTACCATTCCTGCAGCTGCTGCTCAAACTCGCAGACAGACTTGATCATGGCGGGAATAGCGTCATCCGTCCACGACAAGTGGGTATCGCCGTAAAAAAGGTTGAGAACTCGATTTGCGATGCGGCGCAGCGTTATTTCCGTGAGGTAATAAAACCAGCTCTGCTCATGCCGGCGGAGCGATCCCAGGGGCCTGCGGGGTCTGAAACCGCCGTCCTGGGGCGTCTTTTCGTCATCGCACACCGGGCTCGGCATATCTGGGGGCGATGGGTGCATATCCGGGTACTGAAAGTCGGCCAGAGAGCTGTTGGGGAGGTCCATCTCGGTGCGAAGCTCGCACTCCGACTTGTAGCAGCTCCAGTAGAGTCTTTGCTCCAGTTTTCGGCGGCGGGATGCCTTTTCCGGGTCGACGTATCGAGGCGCCTGTCGAGCCTGGCATTGGAGATAAACGTGGTACGATCTGGAGGCCGAGTGGAACTCTGACCATGCGCTCAGTGGTCGCAGCGTATACATGAGATAGACGCCGGCCAGAAACTGACACTGGGGGGCCAAAATGTCCCGCTCGAGGAGGCCCAGTCGTCTCCGGGCGAGGTTGTAGTACCTCTCTCCTTTCTGGAGGTCTTCGCATTGCGATTCCAGCGAGCTACATTTCCTGTCGATGATTGGCTGAAAAGGCTCAGCTACGCATCCCAGCGCGCAGGCGAGAAGCTACTCCAGTTAGACTCATTAATCTTGCAGTAGCGATGACCATCAAACGAGTTTCAACTCACCACGAGACATGAGGCCGAGTCCCACTCTAGGCCTTCCTCCCCCACCCTACGGACGTACGACCACATCATGTCTGGGTCGAGAATCGGGTTTTTGATGTGGACCAGGTCCAAGAAGCGTTGCACTAAATCGGGAATCTCCTCTTCGCAGATCCTTGCACCCTTGAATCTTGGCGTGGAATACCTGCCGGCCTTGCCTTCGAGATGAGAGCTCCCGTCTCCCGTGTCCAGGTCCTTATCGGGCACCTCCGCCATGAAGGTGGCATCGATGATGTAATTGGGAGGATAGCGGTGGTTGAAAATCGGCCATTGGAGTATAGCGTCCGGCGTTGTTTTGGATGATGGTATTCGCAGATGATGGTAGTCCGACTCCCCACGGTCCAGGCTGGGACGCACGCTGGGAGGCTGGGAGGCAGAGCCAGTGGATGTGACAGCAAGCGCTGCTGCTATGGATGTGTCTTGACTTGGTTGAGGAAACTGATTTAGTCGTAAGAGAACCTGGTCCAGCCGTTCCAAAATGAGTAAGCTTGCTGGATCAAACCTGGCTTACAAAAACCCAGCCTTAGCACTGAAGTGGTCAGAATGGTTTTGGGGACTTGGGGAAGTGACGGACGCTGAGTGATCTTGTGAGTCCTCGTAGTGGCATTGCGACTTGGAGGCTTCGCAGCTGCCGCACGAAGGACGTGCATTGTTGCACTTGACCTTTCGAGCACGACATTGGCGGCACGCGGCTACGGCCCTCTTTCGTGGGTAGGCGAGCGCGGTGCGAGTCGGTTCCGTTCGCCGTCGTTTGCGGGCCGCGGACTGCGCGTCCGGAGACTGCGTTTCGGCCGGGTCTGGGTCCTCCCCCACACCGGAAACATGTATTGCTGTTTCTGAGCATGTAGCTGATGCCCTGGCGCCTGGAGAAGGCCCGAAAGATGCAGCTTCTCCCCCAGACTGATCCACGGCACTGGCGGGGCTCGAAGCTGTGGGCATTGGGGAGGCTTGGACGAAGAGCGACATGGCGCAACGCAGTGAGGATGCTTTCGCCGAGCCGCGGAGAAGCGGGCAACTGGCCAGTCTTAAGTCAACCACTGCGTAAAACGAGGTCTCGGCGCTGGAGCAACCCCATTCTCGCTTTCGTTTTCGGGGAGTGCCGGATCATTCCCGAAATACGGTCGGCGGTATTAAATTAGTGGGCCACCGCCAATAGCCTTCTCTGAATCACGTATCCCGCTTAGTCAACCACCAGGTATATCCGGATAGCCGAGGCTGTTATATGCGAAGACGAGCCAGCACGCGCGGCTTGCATCATCTTCGAGCCAGGAGCTGGTAATCGGTGCCGATCGTGTAGCATAATGCAAAAGACATTTTAAAGATATTGAAAAGTCTACCCAGCTCAAAGGTTTTGGATCATGCGACAAAATGATGAATTAGTGGCTTTTGATCCATTATTGGAGTTTCCTATCCCTAATGTCGTTCTTTCTCCTCGATCTTATCAGCATGTCGACGGGTTCTACAACTAAGGATTTGTATTCACAGACTTAAGCCTAAAAATCTCCAAAATTATTATTCTTTAGCCTCAATTGGAAAGTATGTGTCTGACTCTATACATATCGTAGCATAATTGTCAAATTGACCAGCAACTACCCTAGAGAAAATAAATGTGCTCTCCACCCCCTCACCCTTTGCTCACACCACCACAACCGATGGTCTAGTTTCCTTCGGAAAACGATTTCCCGACTGTAGAGTCTGATTATATGGATATGGTAATTTGGTGTCTTTTTATCGCTGAGTGATGCGCATCGCCACTGACACTAGCGTTATTCTTTGGAGCACCGTAATTTCTCCAGGCTGACTTGGGTTGGGGTTGTTGTGCCAACACACTAAATGCATTATAGGAATACAAATCGCACATTATTTATTTATGGAACCCCCTCCCTCCCCTGTTGCCTCTGGTCTGATCTAATGATCGCCTTAAATCGATTTGTAGGGATAAGTTGGAGAAATGTTGGCTGTTCATAACCATCTCATATACCCTTTTGGCATTTTTAAATTTAAAAAACTGTATCGTCTAGCACAGGGTTGACTTGACTTTCCTCAGTAAACTCTGCCGTCTCCCAAAACATCTATCTCCAACCAGAATGCCCCGAGGGCTGATGCTTTTTAACAACACCTAAAATATGTCTGGATTCCCCACAGTGAAGCCACCTAAGTTGATAGTGACATGACACCATTGACGCGTGTTGCTACCATTGTCTGAGACAATGTAATATAGCCTCCGACGTAAAACACGAAATCAACTCCACGGAAATTTGGTGTATAGGAGCGATCAAATTTGCCCAATCATTGGCAGGTATTGTAGATGATCGTGTTCGTGGCACCTAGAGTTTTGACGTGTGCGGCTTTCTGGTCGTTGCTTGTGGTTGGAGCGACGGTTGCGGCGGCAGCAGCTGGGAACTAATGCATAGAGCATGTTACAATTCATTTCAGCGTTGCCAGATGTTCAGTCTTTTTTCGTACATTTATCCGTTTGGCACAGAGCTCAGTTTAAGTTCCAAGACGTATTGCTATTTCACATTCCTCGGGCGCAAAGGCGGTCACGAACATTGCTTCGTTGTTGGCCTGGGCATGTTGTAGTTGAAGAAAGTAAGAGAATGTCTTGCTACTAGGACTAGAGGTATATATAGACACCATGTGATGCAAAGGGAAGGAACTTGAGCTTTCATAACTTGTGTCTACGTATTTTCTGTTCAGTTGTTGGCCAGAAACTTGAGGCGACGCATTAAAAAATCGCATGACCGCATCGGTATCTGTTTATCAAGGGAGTAATTCGTAAAAAGCGATTCATGTGCGGTGTCACACACCGTAGATAGCTTCAATGGCCTGGCCCGACCAAGGTGATAACGGCTAGATCAACACAACCGGCTCCAAGCTGCGTGCAGCCCAAACCCACAAAAGAATACCGTCAAAAATGGTGTAAGGTTTATCTGACAACTATGGGCCTGGCCGGCGGCGGCGGCCAACCGTATCAGATAACAGGGTTTAAGACCGCTAAGCTACGAATGGCTTCAAACCTTAGATAGGAAGGGCCGGAAGCAGCGGCTAGCAACAACAGCCATATATGACCCAGATAGACTCTGTAATTGAGAGGTCAAGAGCTTCTTCATGCATCCGGAATCGTAGCTATCTGTTGATATGCGGCCATGAGACTGGCATTTTAATTAGATAGGAGGCCCGGATTATCCAAACTTTTGCGTCAAGAGCCGTTTTGGCAATACATGACTTGCTACGCTGATCTAATATTTTTGAACGATTTTGTGAAATATAATTACTATCATTGGTTCATGATTTAAAATAAATACAATCAACTCATACGCTGTCGTGTTTGGATGGATTCCTTCCAGATTTGATCTCATGTCTTTTGCTCAAGCCCACCATAAAACCCGTTCACGGTCTGTAAAGGTTGTGGGAGCTGATTGTCCCCCGAGAATCCATAAACAGATTTCCCTCTGATAAAGGTTCGTAAGCTTCCGCCTGGAGTCGGATGTTTCTCACAGCATGATGGAACATTCGAAAGCTTTGTCTAGCTGTGCCCTTTCCCTTGAAAGCGTCTTGAGAAGCCTTGTTTGTTTGGTGTTTAGACATGTTCTAAAAATCTCTGTTCCTGGCCCGATAAGACAGGTTTCTTGGTCTGATTTCCATTACCATCAGCCTCTGTACGCCACCCCAATGAAGCTGGACAAGTGATGTGCTGAAGAGTCATGGAAGGGAAGTGCGGAGGGGTTTTCGGATAGGTGGCTAATCAGGGATCATTTCATGACGATCTTTACCCGTAGTCGGGATGAGAAGAGATGCGTGACCTAAAAATAAGGTAGTGGGTCCCCAAACCAGACCTGAACGAGATCGTACATCATTGCCGCTTACGTGAAATGGTTGAACGTTTGCTAGTGGTGCGTTTGTTAGCAACCGCCGGCCCTGTCACCCTCGGGATGAAAACAAAGATTTTTGGGGAGAAAGCCTTTTACTTTTTAACTGGTGACTGAGATGAGATTTGGATTGAACTTCGTGTATCTGGCTTTAATGAGATGTGGCTAAAATGATACTCCCGGCAGTAGATAATTCGTTCACTGAAGCGAGGAGCAGATCGAGTGTGGCTAGACAAATTTACTCACAGCTGATGGTTGTCGCTGTTTTCTGTGCGCTTTCTTGCGATGAAGAAGTTATTTTTGTGCGATTCGTGGTTGGTCGCACTCTACGAAGGGGATGGGGTAGGTCGCTCGACCTGATGTTACGTTCCAGTTGCGTCGATGTGCACTCACGACACTACTACTTATCCTGTTGTCGAATGTCAAAAGATTCGGTGCGCCAGCAGCTAGAAATAAAGCAATCGCACTAATTTTGCAAGACCTAAAGTATGAAGTTACAAATTTCTTTATAGGGCACTGAATAGGCCCTGTGGCTTCATGAAATACATTACAACATTAACTGGCACCCAAATTCTCTAATGCAACTAAATTTCAAATTGGGGGATGAGGGAAATGCCAAGTTTTTGCAGAGGTAGATGGCCTAGTTTGAGCACCAGCCGTCAATACCACTCATCGCTGCGTCGCCATATCTGAGGAACTGGGAGTGAGATCCCGTTTGACATTTATTCATCCCGCATCTGCCAGTAGACAAAGAAAAAAGAGTAGAGAGATCATGATCATTGCTGGTACTGGGGATAAGCTGGAGCTCCTCCGTATGATTGCCACGGCGCTCCGGGAGTGGCAGCAGGCGTGTAGGCCATATTGTGTTGCGGCTGTCCGGTCCACTGATGAGGCTGTGGAGCACAGGCTGTCTGTGGCGGCGCTGTGCTGGGCGGCGGTGGAAAGTAACCCCCCGCAGAGTACTGCTGAGCGACGGGCGGGGAATTCGGCAACGATATGGGGGTTGGTGGGTAGTTTGGCGCAGCTTGCGCGTGAGGCGGCGGCGCGTAGGTTTGTGGTGCGTTCTGATGGCAAGCGAGGGGCTCATACTGTTGTTGATGCTGACCCTGCGGCGGTGATGGGAGTGGGGAGTAGACACCGGCGTTGTACTGGTACTGCTGGGTGTTTTGTGGAGTGCTCGGGGCTTGAGAATGGGGAGGCATCGAGTATGGTGTAGGTGGTGCAGGAGTCGGTGCCACTTGAGGCTGTTGTGCGGTTGCGGGTGTGTATGAATACGTTGGCTGAGGAGCGGCAATGTTTTGATGGGGAGAAAAGGGAGCCTGGAGGGTACCGGCGATTGAATCTCTCTTAGCAGAGTCTTGTGGAGGAGGAGGAGGGTAGCCCTGATTTGTTGCCGGTTGAGTAGGGGTGGACTGATGTGGCGCGGGGGTTGGATGCGGCTTGTAGTCTGGAGGAAAGCCGTGTACAACTGGTGGCTGTTGAAAGGCTCCTGCAGTTGCATGGACAGCATCTTGGATGGGAGTCCCAACATTTGGCTGTGCGGCATATGTGGGGGGAGCGACCTGGTGTTGAGCTGGTGGTTGTTGCGGTGTTGATGAAGCCAAGGCGCTGGGCTGTGCAGGGTTCACCGGGTAGGTGTATGGTGTTGGTGCGGGAAGGGCTTCGTTCATGGCCTTCATGTCGTATGCCCCGGGCACAGATGCACCTGGCGAACTGTAGCTGGGCAGAGCAGAGCCTGGCGGGGGTTGTGAATACGGTTGTTGCGGCTGGTATGGCGCTGATGACTGGGTTCCTTCAGTTCCGGCTACAGAGTAGACGGGCGCCTGATAGGGAGGGACAGTTGTCGAGGACATGCCCGTCATGCTGGGCTGAAGATGGTACTGAGTCTGACCTGAGGGCTGGCCGTACGGCTGCGGCATGGCCTGTGGAGCGTAGCCGCTTGGCGGCATGTAGGACTGCCCTGGAACATATGGAGTTTGGGGGATGGGCGCCTTGAAGTCTGGCTGGTAGCCGGTTTGGTTTGGTGGCATTTGGTAGGCAGTCGCCATGTTGTACGGCGGCGGCGGCGGAAGAGGTTGGGATGAGCTGCTCGCGGCCCCAGCAGCCTGCGGGTCGTACGGTGCAATAGAGTAACCAGCCTCAGCTGCCTTGGCATCTTTGACAGCCTGGAAAACTCCGGCTTTCTGGAAGGCTTTGTGGGCATCCTTCTTCTTGAGATGGCCTGTGTGGGCGTGTTCCACTGCCAGCCCTGCTCCGTCGAGCGCTGCGTGGGTTACTACCTTGACGGCCAGCTCGTTCTCTACGATGGCTTGTATTCCATGCTCGGCGCCCGATGTCGCAATGGCATCGGCGCCCATTGATCCTACGCCCAGCGTCACGACGCCAATCGTACCGCTCACGGCCATGCTCCCCAGAACATCGCGCTTGCGCGTTACGTGAGTTGCGTTGTGCCTGTTGAGGTGCTTCTCAATGATTTCACGTTTCTTGCGGGCGTTGTGAATCGCTGGTGCGGCCATGGCCACGCCGATGGTTGAGACGCCGAGGGTAAACGGAACGGCAATGCCCGAAACGGCCGTCGAAGTTGCAGCGCCCGAGATGAGGCGTGTGTAGTGCTCCCATTCTCGCTGAAGCTCTTCGGGCGTGAGCCCTTGGCACTTGGCATCGTATGCTTTGAAGTCGAAGGGCATCTTGTTGGTTTGGGTTGTTGCCAGCAGACTTGCGAGAGCAGGGGGGAACGGAAATCGGGAGAGAACGAAAGACAGCGGTTTTAACGATGGATAAAAGACATGGAATTGGGCCAGACTCCAGACTTGACGGTCCAGGCCCAACGAGCACGGCAGCTGGCGCCTACCAGCTGAGTCCCATTGCAGGGCTAGTTGCTGCATGGTTCAGCCGCAGTCGATAAATGAGACGCGCCACATTGTGACAAGGCAGAATCCTCCGTGTCACCTTCAGGGCTGCCTCCTCTCATCGGGTCCTACGTTTGCCGCCCTTTCTGCGGCTCACGCTGTCCTACACGCATGGCCTGAGTCTTAGTCCTGAAGGCTTGGGGGATCCAATCGAGCGTGCTGCAAATTGTCTTGGCGAACATAGTCTGCCAAGTCTGCCTACCCGTCCCTCTGCAGAGTACGAAAGCGGGGGTAGGCGACTCAGACCTGCTTTAGAGGCCCGCCTGTTCTCTTGGCCAACCACTCAGACACAGCTCTCGACTCGGCAAACACCCCACATGGCTTCATTTTCCGCGAAAGGGCTGAGCCGATCTAACCGAAATGGGCTTCGATGCCGGTTCGAAATTGGTTTAGAGCCTATTGCCTGGAATGAGTGACATTCTGTTCTATATTAAGCTGGCGGTAATTGAAGGATATCGCGCAAATGCTAAATGGATAAATAACGTCTTGAAGATGACCTCTCATTTTTGAGGCCCGGTATTTTGTAACTTGAATTACTTTTCTACAGAAATGGTCGTCTCAGGTGGTAACACCTTGTCCGTAAGAAATCCCGTTGTTACGAGCTACCGGTAATCTGCTGAGTGCAGTAAGCGGACATGTGCTGTGCCCCAAAACTTCGCCATGGTCGTTTTTACCATTAGACAGTGGGGTTCGGCCTCGAGCATCAAGAGCTATTGAAAGCCCGGGAGAGTGCGTGGTGGGTGGTACACACTCAGGCGAGCTAATTCATCGACTTGGTGTGGCACAGAATCCGCCAATCCTCGTGAGAATATTATCGCATGACATTGAAGGGCAAGATCCAAGCCTCCTTGGGAGCGTGCCTAAAAACAGCTAATGCAGATTTCTTTGAATTATAATTATGCTTGATTCTCACGCGTCGCACCAATTTAAAGCTAGCGCGCTCGATAGCGGGGATAACAAAAGCGTAGCCCCCCTGCCGGGATACCCTGGCCCAAAAACCCAGATTCTCACCAGTGCCTGGTGATAGCATTCAAAGGAAGAACCTGCAAAATGATCAATCTAGATATATTGAATTCACGACTAGGTCCTTCTGTCGACATAGCCACCTGCAGCGTAGTCCCATCCTGAGATTTATCATAATTGGGTATTTATCGCGAAGAAACCTAACTTATCCAGTGTTGAAAATCTAGGCAGTTGCGTGATCGAGGAAATAGTCAAATTAAGAAGGAACAAAAAGTACAGTTCGCAACTCACACAGCCCTCCCTTTCTGGGAAGAAAGTAGGCCCACGAGAGATACGTGATTCAAATACCAAACCTTTACCACTTCACCCTCTTATCTCTGAACAAACTCACCATTCCCATGGGTAGCAGGCCGGGATCAACAATGTTCAACCCGCCAAAACGATCAACAATCTCAGGCCCATACATCATAGCTACCCAATGCCAATACGGCTGCATTCCGTTCCAATAGTGCGTAATTCCTCGGAGATTGGACTGCCCGCGGAGCTGGTTCAACGCTGTCCACACCTTGCTGTCATCTGAGTCAACGCTCCTCTCCTGAGGCCGTTGCATCAACTGACGAAACACATCATGCAGGCGCGTCTCATTGGGATGATGATCAAACTTAAAATATTCCCGGTAGAGTATGTATTCGTCAAATGTGATGAAATTCTCACGCTCATCCGCCGATTCAGGTATCCAGTCAGGATTGTCGAGTGAATACCGCAGGTGTTTGATGTTGCCTTCGAGAAACTCCACCTTGGCATGCTCGTACGCGTTACGCTCCGCTTGTTCAAATTTGTCAAGCACTTCTGATGGGGATTCGAGTACTTCGTCGCGGATTTGAAGCAGGGAAATGAAGGGCGATTGCAAGTCTAGCCCCCCCAGCTCCATTGGGAAAAACAAGTAGCCGTCAGGGATGTCTTTTGTGCCGAAACGTTGGCCAAGCGCGTGCTTTAGATACTCAGCCACACTGGTAACTTTTTCTTTTCCCTCCCCGGGCATCATGGAGAAAACCTGTCGTTGGATGCGTTCGTGAGTGGAGAGCATGTTGTCGACGTGCTCTCTTCCAAAGCAGTTCGCCGGCTTGCCAAAATTAGACGCGAAGAAGGTGGAGGCATAGGTGTTCCAAGCTTGGATGAATGCGAGGATACTTTTAGACTTTTCATCTAGCTGCTTGTGCAGCTCTTCAATGTGGGAATCCACCATGCGCTGGTCAATTTCAAACCTTCCGTTCTGAGGCGACAAACGCAGGAATCCCCAGCGAATCTCTCCTTTGGGCAGCGACTCATCGATTGACAGGGTGTGCTCCGCATTATTCGAGACCCTAACAGAGCCGCTTTTGGCTGGGTTGGTTTTGGTACCAGTGATGGCCGTAAAATCAGTCACAGTCTTCCAAGCCTTGGCAGCAACACCATGATCACGGGACCAGAACCAAATGTCATCATGGATCCTCCAGAGAGGGTTCCCAGAGGTAGATTGGTTGATGGCAAAGTCGAGACAGAACAGCGTCGTCTCCCCAAACACCTCACTAAGTACATGTGATGCTGGCGTGCCTCGGCGTCTCCTTCGTGCAGGAGCGGATTCATCATCATCGATGAATTTCAAAGGAGCCTCCAGAAACTTTGTGAAGAATCCAAGCCACGTATCAGAAACCCCAAAGAACTTGAGAATGGTACAGACGGTTTGGTGTGGTAATAGGGGGTTCCAGCTCTCGAAGACAGAATGAAAGGCGGTCATTTCGCCGTATAGGCGGGCGTTGATAGTGATTTCGGTGGAGAGTAGATGTAGCAAGGTTTGTTTTAGTGACATCGGGTTGTGTGGTTTCTCTTCTTCGTCTTCCTCCTCTTCGTCCTCCTCATCTACCTCAACAGCAATAGGTGCAAATGAGGCGGATGGTGCGGACCTTCGAGCGGCTTTGCTTGCGAGTGTCTGCCGAGGTGCCTGACCTCCTGTTGACATTCTAGCCGTTTGTTTTGTCCTGCCAACCTTTCGTTTCAGGCTACTTGGAGCGAATTCTTCATACTCTGCCTCTTCTTCACCTTGGGTAGTTTCTGTGGTCTGCTGTTCATAGTCCAAAAGCTGTGCCATAAAGTATTTGGAATTATAGATTTTTGATTGAACAGATTGCAGACATGGTGAACGCTGGAGTGGTCCCAGATAATAACCAAGTCTCAGTCTATCAGCCTTCGGAATGTCCTTGCGAGCAGACTTCCAGGCCCCGTCAAACTTCCGAAACCCCTGGAAAGCTTCCTTGAAAAAGACACTCCACTTCACACCAATGTAGTGGAGGAATATTGCCTGGAGTAGATCTTCGTGCATGTGAATATTGTAGATGCCGCTGATTTTCCGTCTCATTTCCACGCGAACGGGTGTCTCAGAGCTCCAAGTCCACGAGCCCAAAGCGCTGATGCGCATGTTAAGAACATCTGCAATCTCGTTCAGAATTATAGGGTTGCCCTCAAAGTCTTTGAGTACCTCACGCTTCTCGTCAGAAAGCAGGTCGGATGAGTGAAGGCCTTGGATAATCCACCTGAGAGATGAGGCGTCGAACTGATCTGGTGTTGAAATTCGCGCCTCAAACGAGTACACTGCATCTCGCAATTCTTGCAAAGCATTGGAAACTTTCTTTTTTTCTTCGTCTTTGAGTCCAAAAAGGCGAGCCAAATATTGATTCAGGTTGGTCTCGTTGACTTCGGCTGGTTCAAACACCATTTTTTCCCATTCCATCCTCGACTCCATCTTCCTAGCATTATCCACCACCTCAAACGCCTCGCCCATCTCAACGTCATCACCTGTGGGCCCCTTATCCGGCTCGTCACTAGATAACCATTCTGTAACGAGTTCTCCATAGAGCGAGGCATACTGGAACTTGAGGGACTGCATATCCAAGTGGCGAAGCAGTGCATCTCCCCAAGCACGTAGCATATGGTGAGAGACGGATGGGTCACACTGAGCTTGATCCAGGAATCGATCGAGATTTCGCAGTTCAATCTCTAGCCTCGAATGCTTCGTTTGCTTGGGAACGACCTTGCCAGCTTTGTCTAGCTTGATGTCAAAGCAATCCTTCACGCCATTGCTCAAAATCACGAGGCGCTCGACGCCATCTGCTTCAGCTTCAGCTGCTCGCAAGAGGGACGACTTTTTATTCTCGAATCCAGAGCGCTTCTTTGAGAGCTCATTGAGCTTCGTATTGGTGATTTCCTGCAATGTCTCGGAAAAGACGCTTCCTGAAGTGGCCATGCTGGACGCGATGATAAATATATGATGTGTCTTTAAATACAGGGTTTTCTGATATCTCTGTGGTTTAACAATCAAGTGCGTAGCTTTTGGAAGAAAAGATAGGATGGAAGAGGTGTAAGAAATATCATACGTGAGGGGGATGGGTGCGCTTATATAGGCATTGAAGGATTTAGCTTCCTCAGGCCACAGTTGATGGGATGCTATGATTGGGCCAATGGCCGATTGGAGCAGGCAGCCACTCAACCACCAACAAACCAAGAGCAATGCTTGATGCCCGCATATTTATGATCTGTCATCTCCGCATAAATCATACGGCTCCAATCTGATTATTACCTTTTGATTGCCTGATCATCATATCGATCAAGTTTTGGCGGCCCAGCTTGTCGCTAGTTCAAATTAGGCAACCACCTAGCCGCCCGTCATCACTTCAGCTCCGAACATAGGCCACAAAAGTATTTGATAGTACATCAAAAAGCCAAAGAGTTTACTAATTAGATGTTAATTTAGTTAGGTTGGTGAAAATGGATGGATATTTCTGCTCACAAATGATGGCTGATCACTTCATCGCGAATCAACACCAGTAGCCAACTACAATCGGGATTTTCCAAGTTAATGTGACATGAAAACAATCGAAATTAGCTTTCATAGAACTGTCCAAACCTCCTTTTCGAGGTATATATCAAGGCTCTGATCAGATTAATCAGAGTTTGGAGTTTGTTGTACATCAACAATCAACACCAGCCTACTCAACTTACCTGGGTATAATTGGTCATTTACGGTAACTTGATCTTGACAATGCTCTTCAAGATTTAGCCGAGATCTCTCGAGTCTCTACGCACCGGGCTAGCTGAAAAGGGTAAAAGAAGACGTCGAAGTATAGTCGAACAAGTCGAAGTGAGCTCACTACAATTCTCCTGTGATGGAAACATTGCGGACATATTCACCTCAATGTTGATAAGCTTGACTCATGTGAAAATGATTTTTATTTATATCAATAAAGTAATTTTACAACGTTAAAATTTAGCAACTACTAAGTACAGTCCCAACTTTGTGCCAAATTGATGTCACCCTTTCCATTCCAAACGGCCACCTCCGGGTATTTGCAGATTGGCCTTTGCCTCAGGATTCCTTCGCTAACAGTGTTGTTTTTAAACATTGTAGTAATCAGTTCATTAACCGATTCCCCTTTCTCAACCCAATCCACCAATGCCAACAATGCATCATGCTTGGTATCGGCTATGACTTCCACCGGAAATGCATGTTGTCCGTTGTCTTCCAAAGTTGAGGCTTGTCCGCTGCCACCAAAATACCATGGAGCATCGTAAACACTGCCAGAGCAGTGCTGCATACCTGGCACGAAAAATAGGCTGTAAAAGCCATCAAGGTCCACGCCCTGCAGAGCCATTGCCTCCCAAGTCTTGTCATATAGCATGCGACTGGCATCTGTGGGTATCAATCCATCGGCATATCCATGGTATTGAACGATCTTTCCACCTCGATCATTGAATGCCGACAAGTTGAAGTTATCCGCATTGACGTTTCCTGGGTTAAGCTTCATAGCTTCCACAAAAGTCGTGTAATTGAAGCTCTTCTCCCAATTCCAGTTAGGGTCGTTGTAGATGTAGTTCTTGGCGTACTCGGTTCCATAAAGACTTGGCTTATTGTCTGTTCCAAAGGAACTTGGCATCTGCTTTTCCGATCCCAGTCCGAAATTCGGATAGACATAAGTTAGAGCATGAATATCAGCATCCAACTGAATCAAGGGTAGGTAGAGTTGTTTCAAGGTTGAAAGCTGTGGTGCTGTTAGACATGCTGAAAGGTTGGTTGATTTTGGGGTGCACAGAAGTTTTTCTGGCCTGAAATTGCAACGCTTCGGGTCCATGATAATGTTGTCCACGACACCATCGGATCCATCGCACTGAAGAAGGACCTCATCACTGATAACCTCAAATTTCGAGGTGTTTAGATAGCCGGGTCCATCCTCAGGTAGGTTTATAGCACCAACTTTGAGTTGCCACAGCTGCTGGCTGGTCGATAACCACGCGGGAGCGCCGGCGAGAATCCCATCAAAGTCTTCTGGGTAATCTTGCGCAGACTTGATTCCTTGGCGCCCCCCTGTAGAGCAACCAGAATAATAGGAATGATTTGCTGCAGTCTCATAATACCCTTGAATAATCTTTTTTGATAGGACGGTCGAGCCATGCAGGCTCCGCCCAGCCCAGTCGGTTTTGGACTCTGGGTTATTTAAAGCCCAGCCCATATCTTGACCTGTTGAATTGTGCCCTGTTGAGGTGGACATGACTGCAAACCCATACTTGACCCCGGTTCCCATAGCATACCAGTTGATTCCACCCGAAAACCCTCCATTTCCAACAGCTAAGAAGCGATTGTTCCATTCCGTCGGTAAGAAGAGCCCGAACGTGTAAGAAGAGGTTGTTGAAGACGTGACATTGACGATTGCAGCACATAGTGCTGGTAAATGTGTTGCATTATCCGGATATGCGATGTCTTCTATTTGTCCAAAAGTGCCGTTCTCCCCCAAAAGTTGGGCAAATTGGATTTGGGCCTGGTCATCGCCATCAAGGATTCCATTAAGGGACTTGACCGTGCAGCCTGAAGTCTTGGAGGACGCAACCTCGGCCAAACACCAGCCCGTACAGAAAGCCAGGCCCAACAAGTGACGCAAAGATGACATGGTGCAATTGATGCTCTGAAGGCAAGGGTAATCTTCCAAGTGGAATATAGTCTCTCCCCGCGCTCACGCTTTGCTCTCGTTGCCTGTAACGTGCGGGGAGGAGGTTGTGTGGTTCGGGTATCCTCGATTTCGGATGAAAGTTTTGCACAACACTGTCAATAGATTATTGGTTCACCCATTTTGGAGTTAACTCACCTATATATGATGATGGCAAATGAACTAGGACAGGGAGTGGGGTTGTTTAGCGTCGTATTGAGGTATAAACGTTTACCCCAGCCCCCCAGATCTAGCCCGTTGAAATGAAAATTCACTCAGTCATGAGCCCATCTTTACTTCTTAAAGGTTACCAGGGGATTTGACTGAATGAACCGGGGTCAGGCCCCGCCCACCTTCTCTGAATAGGGACAAAAGGCGGGGTTAATATGACCGAGGTCAGAGCGCTTGTTGATCAGCACATTTTAGGCAGACAGCAATTAATTGACCCATATATTTAACTTCTCGTAGGAAGTGAACCCGAGTTGATGGAAGCAAATGAGAGTCGGGATCGAAAATACCACCCCCCTCGAGTTTGGTTGCTTAATGTGTATGAAGGGCTTTTTCTTCGGTACATTTATGACCTTTGCCTTCCTAACCGATTCCTCCAATTAATTTTGGATTGGTCCACCTTCAATCAACATGCAGCAGCGTTCGTTAATTGTGCTGCTTTTCCAGTTTGGAGGAAATCACGCAAATGCCATCTCAAATTCAAAGGCTTCTGCCGTCCGCAATTTCAATACCACCTTCAATCTTTATGAAAACTGGCCTACATATGAACAATTGCCACTGCATAGCGACTTTCCGACAAAAGCGGCATGGGGCGTTTGGGGGCTTGAAGACGAGCATGGAGCCCTAAACCATGTCACCAATGAAACAATCATGAATGCCGCATCGGAAATTCAAGAGGGTATCGCCATTCCAATCAACCTCGAACTCGATATGCCGAATCCTCCACCAAATGCAAACAGAAAACCACTCACCCATCTCTTTCAACCTGGGGATGGCTACACGGATGACGTGATCATCATGAATACTCAAATCAGCACGCAATATGATGGATTGCGTCACTTTCCATATTCCACTAACAACAGTGTGGATTCTTACAAATGGTACAATGATCTGATCGCAACTTATGATGAAGTTATTGGGCCGAATCCCACCACTGCCCTTGGCCTGCAAGTCGCAGCGCAAAAAGGCATTGCTGTGAGGGGAGTTCTCCTAGACTGGGCTGCTTGGAAAGATTTCCAAAATCAAGAATTCAGTGCATTTGATTCTGTTGACATCACTGCTTCAGAATTAGACCAAGTTGCGAAATGGCAGGGTTTGAGAGAAGACTGGGCACGTCCAGGCGATATGCTAATTATCAGGACCGGGTGGATGAAGCAGTATATGGGATTGAACCTTACGGAACGCGCTCTTTTGCCGTTATCAGATGGCTTCTCTGTCGGGATGGAAGCAAGCGACACAAGCGCTAAATGGCTATGGGAGAAGAAGCTTAGCCTTGTCGGCGCAGACAACCCGGCTTTCGAAAGTGTCGGTCGTCGAATCTCACTTCAAAACATAGTTCTAACTAATCTTTCTCAGCTACCGATGAACAAGACAATTGATAATACACCTCGATCATTGCATCAGCTATTTATTGGTGGTTGGGGTCAGAGTATCGTCGAGTTACTAGATTTGGAGACTTTGGCCAAGGAGCTTCATAATCGCCGCCGATCCACATTTTTCTTAACGATACAAAACTTGAATGTTATTTCAGGCATCGCATCGCCCCCTAACGCACTCGCACTACTATAGATACGCCTGGTTAATTTACCATTTGGGGAGACGTGATTTGGATCAATTCAACTGATTTGATTAAGAGAAGAAAGGAGCGACTATGGATAACTAGAAAGCAAATCCCTTTAAATAGGATATGTGCCAACACTACAATTAACTCTAGGGCAGGATTCCTGTTCACCTGGTTGTCCAATAAGACATACCATCCACCATGTAGAGATGGAAATTAGTGAATGGGAGAAAAGAACATAAGTGAGATGAAATACAAGCCTAGCTGGCGGCCTCCCCAGCTTTGAGAGGTGAGTTCAAATAAACAAGCCACTGGAGGTCAGGTGGATCGATCTGACTGGCGGTGATCGGGTTGATTGACTTTGCAAAAAACAAAAAAAGACCAGATTCAAGACCTTTGATGTGATATCATATGATAGTTTATGTTAAAGACTCAAATAAAAGGCCTAAATAAAAAGAAATCCAGACTTCAAAAGGGCTCATTTGTTCATGAAGTCTCTTCTTGCGATCAATGCTTTTGGCAACCCGGTAATCCGACCTGAAACCGCCAACCGCAGCGCAAAGTAACAGGAGAGGTGGTATAAGACTTGGTTCTTCACTAGGCACTCAAAAACATAACTCAAGGTGTGTATGGGTAGTAAATATGGCAGAGTGCATACTGATGCAATTGCGAGGGTTTGAAGCATATAGTAACCAAAAAAGTAGTAGCGCGAATGCTGCTTGATAGTACGTGGTGGTATCTAACCACCTTGAATGGACGAACAGGGAATCGAACCCTGGACCACTCCCAGATTTCTCGGATGAGTCATGCTAAGGGAGTATTATACCACTAAACCATTCGCCCGGGAGGATGATTATCCGGGCGGAGATTATTCTCTACTATATTCCCGCTAGCGATGCATCGGGACGTTCAATGGCTGCAAAGCCACAATTAATCCCCTTTGAAAGTAGATATCAAACTCCTTAAGACGGGACTGTAACCAAGGGTTCTACTATTGGCAACCATCATGACGAACTATACAAAGTGCATTGACTTTTCTTTGGTATGGAGGTTATTAAGGGGTGTCTGACAGACACGGAAGGTCGGATGTTGGTTGCATAGTCCGCTAAAGTAGCCTGCGTTTTCACAACTTTTGTTAATGAAGTTGAAGCGCCAATTTATGAAACAAAATTCCTGATGGCGGTGTGATGGGGCGCTGTCATTGGTTCTGGCCCGAGCTACGTTTCTCTTCAAATGAGGCTTGGGGGTGGCATAGCGCGACTGATGAACATCGTATTTGGACCACTGTAAAGGCTCTCGAGCCTTCCTGATGCAGGGATCTCCTTCCCTCATGCCCTTGAAACAGGCTGCTTACAATCTGACTAATAATAGTGCATCGCACACCTAGTAATTAATGCACATTCATGGCAAATTTCACCAAAAGTACCGCGGCCCGATGCAGGTTAATTTCGACCATGAGGCGGGGTTACATCATCAATCATCATGAGACTCGGACAATGCCATGTAAGCCACCCGATTTTCATCCCCCTTGCCTAGCATAGTAGCTTCCGAGTGTGGATTTCTCCACGCTGATTTCATATGATAGGCCCTGATTGTCCGCCCATGTTCCTTCCATTAATAAATGTAACCATGCGTCACATTTGTCGCTGTTGAGATGCCTAATCTTACATATTTTGTCTTCGACCACCAATAAAGAGATGCTCCTTCTCGTCTGTTCTGCCAACTTCTGCCAAGTTGACTTTCTTTTTTATATCTAAGCAAATCTTAGTACAAAATAATGGGTTTCTTGGTACTTTTCACGGCGCTTTTGTTGGTCATTTATGCCTCTCCAATAAATGCGGAGTCAACTTTTAGCCCTGTCAGACCTCCTGCAGCCCCATTGGCAGTGCGCTCACCTTACCTAAATGTCTGGCTCAATGGAAGGACTGATGGAGGGCCATCAGGATATCTCCCTGGCCAATGGCCAAAATTGTGGAGGTAAGGTGGCCTAACCCGATGATGGTGCAAACTCTGACTTTGCGTGACTTGTAGTGAAATTGTGCGAGGCTGGCAGGGCCTCATCCGAGTTGATGGGGATGCGTACAACTGGATGGGTAATGCGACAGACGCTATCCTCGTGAATCAGAGCTCGTTAGAGTATACATCTACTAAGACGGTTTTTACAATGAATGTTGCCAACAAGGTTGAGATGACAATATCATTCTTGTCTCCCGTTTACTACGATGATTTGCGCAGGCAATCGGTCACTTCGTCCTACTTGGATGTTGCTGTCAAGTCCTTGGATCAAGACTCTCATTTAGTGCAGATATATTGCGATGTTTCTGGAGGTACGCATTTAAATTAATGTACCATATCATTGCTAATTTGTTGATAGAATGGGCATCTGGAGATAACGGTGCCATCATTGAATGGGAGAGCAAATCTAGCAACGAGACGCATTCTCACAAGTTTTACCGACAAGATCAACAAGAATTTACTGAGGCCAGTGAAGCTGCATCATGGGGTAATTGGTACTGGACCACGGGCAAAGAGGTGAGGTATTGCCCTTGATTGTCCGGGTTGTATATCCTTACATGAAATTAGGACGGCCTTACCTATCAGATTGGCGAGGATACCGAGGTTCGGAACCAGTTCATCAGCCAAGGAAGCCTCACTGGAGATATCGACAATGAGTTTAGGGCGATTCAAGATCGATGGTTCGCGCATCCCAAGTACTATTTGGATCCAGGTGATTAACGAGGCACAGGCCAGTATTTTCTTTCGCTAGGAACCTCTCAATGGTCGGAAGTAGCTCGAAGAGCACACTATTTACTATCGGGTACGCTCAAGAAAACGCGGTTCAATTTCAAGGCCAACAAGAAGAAATCCGATCTGTGCCATCCCTTTGGACGCAATACTTTTCTGAAGATGAATTGGTTTCCTTTTTCTACAAAGACTACAGATCCGCAGTAGAATATTCTGAAAAACTCGACAGTCGGATTGCAGACGATTCCAAAGCTGCCGGAGGCCAGGATTACTTGACAATTACAAGCCTTGCTGTGCGTCAGGTGTGGGGAGCACTTGCGTACACTGGTTCCCAGGATGAGGTTCTCGTTTTTCTCAAAGAAATCAGTTCCAATAGCGACATTCAAACAGTTGATGTCATTTTCCCAGCTATTCCAATCTTCATCTATCTCAACCCCGACCTCATCAGGTACATCCTTGCCCCTCTTCTCGAAAACGACCGATATCATTACCCAAACAAATCTGCTCAGGTGAATTTATTAATCCTGGTATTTTGAAGGAACGGTTAGATACTGACATATTCTCAGCATGACTTGGGGACATTTCCCATTGCACGCGGCCATCCAAATGGAGATGACGAGTCCATGCCCCTCGAAGAATGTGGCAATATGATCATCATGATGTTGGCATATGCTCAGCGCAAGAATGATAAGGATTACTTGTCTCAAAATTGGGATTTGTTGCAACAGTGGGCTGAGTTCTTGGTCGAAGAAAGCAAGATTCCTGCTGAGCAGCTATCCACCGATGATTTTGCCGGCCACCTTGCGTAAGCGGCAAACTCTTGATGCTTTTGATAATATTTTACTAATATATGATCAGAAATCAAACTAATTTGGCAATCAAGGGCATAATAGCCCTGGAGGCCATGTCTAAAATTGCCAACTTGTCTGGTCATGAGGATCAATCTGCAAACTACTCAAAAATAGCTGGAGAGTATCTAGAGTTCTGGTCTGAGCACGGTATTAACTCAGATGCGGATCCTAAACATACCATGCTTCAATATGATAACACAAGCTCACATGGTACGTTTGATCCCTTCAAAAGTTGTTGAGTAAGAATGAAAATCAAATTAATCGATCTCAGGACTGCTGTATAATGTTTATTCCGATAAATTACTTGGTCTGGACTTCATCCCGCAATCGGTGTATGATATGCAAAGCGACTTTTACCTCAATATTGAAAACCAGTATGGAGTACCCCTTGATACGCGGGGTACTCTAACAAAACTTGACTGGGAGTTGTATGTTGCAGCGGTATCCAAGTCGGAAACCAAGACCATGTTCATCAGCAAGATAGCGACGTGGATCAACGAAACATCTACCTGGCGGGCTTTCAGTGATCTTTACGATACGGTAGACGGAGGATATCCCCCAAACCTGTTTTTTGTTGCACGGCCTGTGGTGGGAGGGGTTTTTTCATTATTGGCCCTAAATAATTGATTCATTTTAGTTAGCGAGTAAATGCCCGGTTGTATACAGGTCAAAATAGCGTGTACGACTTATGGATAAACACATAAGACTCGCTGCGTGATTAGCCAATAGCTAACGACCTCTCACAGGTTCAGGGTGGAGGTGCCCACAACGCACAAACCTTCTTCACCATAGGCAGAAAAAAGCGCACTCACAAAACTTCCGCTCGTAAATGACTGCACATATTCAAGATCCATCTCACGAATCCACTATTCCCTTTGGTACGAACCGCCCCGCTGATGGATTGCATTGGACTCATTTAGAGGGTAATATTAAAGTAATCGTTTCTCTCGAGCAACTCGATTTTCAGAAGACAAAGCTATTCTGATAGGGAATGGCATCTGAGTACTCACATAGTAAATTGCCCGAGGGGGCAAAACTTTGGGTAAGTCGTTGTGGTCATCTGATAAATCTTTTCTCTGGTCGTTTTGCCTGCATCGATGCTTCTCCACTCTAAACTAATTGGGCGTAATAGCTCCTAGATTTGGGACTTTTGGATGCTGAGGCAACTGAATTGTTGGCGGGGACAAATGTACAATTGCCAAACCAACCTGCACGCAGTCATGAAAGGCGAGAGCTGATTATGATCGCCGGCCTTCTCTCGCATCCAGATGTTGGCTTGATCTTGTTTGATGTGGGTAGTGCAGAGGATATGATCAAGTGCTGGCACCCACAGGTTATTGAATGTGTCCCACGAAAATGGGACAAGGGAACAAATGATCTGCCGTCGGCCATCAAGGCAACTGGCTCTGGTACCATTAAAGATGTCAAAGCGGTGGTGCTTAGCCACTTGCATTATGATCATGCTGGCGGCCTGGAGAACTTTCTGGATACAGGTTGGTTTCTCTAAAATCTGCCGTCTCACACGGTGTTCTAATTGATCCAATGTAGATGTAGAGATATGGTGCCATGAGGAGGAGCTGAAATACGCTTTTTGGGCTTCTGCGACAAAGATTGACAGCGCATACTATCCACATTCATACCTACTGCCACATCGCCTGAACTGGAAGACATTTAATCGGGAAACCTTCAATATCTGGAGAGGTGTTACTCTGCACCATGTGCCTGGGCACACTTGCGGCTCTATCATGATGGAGATAACACTAGAAAAGTCTGGAACAGTCTTGTTTACAGGGGATCTATTCCATGTCAAAGAGAATTGGGAAGACGGCAGGCCACAAACCGGCTCTTTGTTGCGTGATTATTCCGCTTGGGCACGAAGTTCACAGTTTGCAAAGCAAATAGCCATGGTCAAACGAGCAAAGGTGGTTCTCGGTCATGAGTTGATTTATTTCGATAAATTCCCCAAGAGCCCAGAGTATCTGGAATGAGATGGGGCACCGGCAGCTGCACCAAACCTTTCCATGAACTAGAGGCAGCATTTTTGGCATACGGAATAGACAGGCTTTTAAAAATGATGATGGATTCAATACAATATCTGATCTGGAGTAAATATCGTATACACACTAGCAGGCAGCCTGATGGATTGATAGCCATAGCACTATTTCCCTCCAAGTCGTGCCTCGCATGGTTTGAGGCAAGGGACTCGGCTTTTATGGCCACGAACAGAGCACGCTTAGCCTGAGATATTATTTCTTATAGTTATGACAGAAGATCTGTTTCTGGAGATAAATCTTTGCCAATGTTGACTAATTTCAGATATCGCATGTGTCCCATAAATTGGGGTCTAGTCATTCTACCAAGGCCTTCTCCTCCTCGCTCAATTCTCGCCGAGTTGGACCTCCTCTGCTCCCATCCCCCAGGAACATGTCGGTACGATTTTGATTCTCTGTGTGTAATCACAATTTAGAGGCTAGATTGGATGGAAGCTTTTTTTGTATAGGCTGAGACATTTAATGACCTAAAACTGATATGAATTTGAACGCGCTGAGTACTGGATCCATCTGGAACCTTTGTAATGTAACCCAAGTCACCACGAGACGTATTAGGTTTATCTTACTGGTGGAGTGTGTCTATCCAAAACGGTTATGCTGTTATAGCCTTCTAAGGATAATTGGAATGCGACCGAAAGCTCCAATAACAATAATTTTGCTACTCTTGTCCATCATCAAAAATGCAGGTTGAGAAACTATGCCAACCGTTGGACTTTTGAGGGAATAATGAAGCTGAATCTTACCCAAGATTCCATGCTAACGTTCCATACGAGGGATCATTATTGAGGCGGAGCGGTTTCCATGTGAGCGGAATCCAACCCATCTCCGTTTCCCCGCTGCGGATCATCTGATCTTGTTGAGTAATGCAACCATTCTCTTCGTGGGATGCGGTAGGCGTGAAGAATTGAAACCGAAATTCTTGAAAATACCAGAATATATATAAGGTATGGTCTATACTATAAAAGGACTAAAACTATGTAACTGAGCGAAATAATTATTAAGACTGAAAATTGCAGATACGCCTCCATCAATAATGCGAACGTCTACAACCAAAACCCACATGCCGTTGCCCGAGCGATCCCAAAACAAATGACTTACTCACAATCCTCGGGATTCCACTTGCCGTCGTCGAATGGAGTTCCCTCGCCTTCGTACTTGCCAGGGTGCCATTTGCCGTCATCCTCTCTCTTGGACTCTGGCTTTTTGTCATACTTCTCCGGAGTCCACTTTCCGTCATCAAAAGGGGTTCCTTCACCCTCGTACTTGCCAGGGTGCCACTTTCCATCATCTTCCCTCTTTGATTCAGACTTCTCATATTTTTCGGGAGTCCACTTGCCATCATCAAATGGTGTCCCTTTGCCTTCGTACTTGCCGGGACGCCAGCTGCCATCGTCACTCCTCTTGTCATACTTCTCTGGGGTCCATTTGCCGTCGTCGAATGGGGTTCCCTCGCCTTCATATTTACCAGGGTGCCATTTGCCATCGTCCTCTCGCTTAGACGCAGCCTTCTTGTCGTACTTCTCAGGAGACCATTTTCCATCATCAAAGCCAGTCCCTTCGCCCTCGTACTTGCCAGGTCTCCAGGAGCCATCGTCCTCCCGCTTTGTCTTGGAATCGTATTTTTCAGGAGACCACTTCCCATCATCAAACGGGGTGCCATCGCCTTCATATTTTCCCGGTGCCCATGAACCATCGTCTTCAGGCTTGGCGGTGGGAAGTGCCAGAGCCGTCACGGCGAGGGCAAGGAGAGTGTAAGAGTAGCGCATATTGAAATAAGATCAAAGGGAAAAGGAAATAGGGCTGAATATGCCGAGAATTTTAACAAGGTTGCAGATCAAGTTCGAGATTTTGTCGATGAAATAAGATTGAATAGATTAATTTGATGGATTTAAGAGGAAGACGTAGATGAGGATGAGGATGAGGATGAGGATGTGGATGCAGGGGAATCCAGTCACGGAATGTAAAGCTCTGTTAAATATTTGGACGATGTCAGCTGTAAAGCTACCTTTTGAGAAACCTCAATTCTATTGTTGACGGAGACCCCATCAAAGCCCGATTACTAGCGGCGCAGACCATCGTGTGAAGGTTAGTTCTCACGTCCATTGCGGGATTAGCGTTCATTGCATGGCGGAGTTGTGAAGTAGGCATGCTATCAATGACAGTGCTATTTTCATCGCGACTCCGCCTCAGCCAATTCGCTTGGCCGAGCATATTAGGCCTGTCCAGTTCTACCGAGAATGAACGGCGACCACCGCGGCGGGGATACGAAATTGTCTTGGCGAGTGGCTCAGATCAGCGGACTTGTCTTTACTAGGCCTTTCTCACTTCAAATGGAGCCCGATGATAGGGCTGACAGGTTGCTGCGCCACCCCCACATCACAAAAGAAGACAAGGTCAAGTTTATTTACATAATTTACCCAGGTCACGAATGGCCCAAGCCTCATCAATCGAACTCTGGAAGGCGGCCTTGCTGGTGTATGAAAAGAAATGCTCCTATTAGTACGGTGATATTTTTTACTAGTGTCACATAATCATCTATTGTACACCTAAATATCTAACGTAATGACAGATTTAAGCTTAGTTTGCAAGTCTTTGGACCATATGATCAAAACATTATAATTTAAGAGAGCAGAGGTCAAGGTGAGTGAGGGAGCCTCTTTCAGGTGGTGGATTTCCCTGTCGAAAAAGTAGCTTTAGTGAGAGGCAGATGCTTAGCCCCCAATTCTAAGTCTCAGATTTTCCTCTTGTCAGATTCTTTCTTGATTTACAACATTGTTACTTCACAGCGCTTCCCGACGGGTCCAGCCAAAAAGAAGTTGTACATTTCCATCATGGAATCATCCATAGCCTCAGTAAGCTTCAAGCCTGGGCATTTCTTCAGAAGCGCAGCGACACCAAGTCGAACCTCCATCCGGGCCAAGTGAAGGCCGATGCAAACCCGAGTACCAGCACCGAAGGGGCAAAAAAGAGTCTTCTGCCTTGGTGTTAGTGCACTCGGATCAAGCCATCGTGTCTCGTCAAACCTGAACGAATTAGCTTCATAGTTTTCCAGCCCATGGACCATCAATGCTTACTTCAGAGGGTCCGGGAAGATATTTGGGTCTCGGTGTAGTGTATATGCCTGTGTTTCAACCTCGAAGCCACCTGGTATGAAATGTCCGCCAACAGTAATCCCACCTGATGGAACGACTCGGGGTAGATTGGAAGGAACCGCACCATAGAGTCGCAGGGTTTCTTCGATTACTGCATTGAGCAACGGTAGTTTCTCCAATGTCGGGTCGTTGAATACATCGCCGATTGTAGCCAGCTCCTCCTCTAACCGAGCTTGGAGGTTCGGTCGCTTAAGTATTGACCAGATAACATATGTCAGAGTATTGGATGTTGTATCAGCTCCAGCCACGATCAAGTTGCTCGCTTCACGTCGAATACTCTCATCCGACAGTAAAGATTTTCCTGAAGATTCTGTTTCGGCGAGCATGTTAGAAAAGAGGTTTGCTCTGTTGTCGCTGTGGCGATATAGGTTTGCTACAGCGCGGCCACCGTACGTATTCACAAGGCTCGCGGCATTCATCAAACGCTGAACAGATTTGAGTGGAATATACCGACAAAGTTGATATAGCCACGGTAGTTCATACTGAAGCGTCATGCCCAGTGCCGCAGTTTCCAATACTTGAATATACTCGTTTTTCTGCATTTTTAGTTTAACGCTTCACACAATGGAAACCATAATTTACCTTGCCAGCCTCAAGTAACTCGAAAGATTCACCAAACGCCAATTGACCGATGACATCAGAAGTCATCAGCATCCACCACTTGAAAATATCTGAAACGCCGGTTGATGCTTCTGCATGTATCCGTGTAACGGCTCTGTCAATCTTTTCCCTTACAACGTCCTCGCAATTTTCACGCAGAGAAGCAACTGAAAATGCTCGAGCAAAGAGTTTTCTTCTTTGGGCGTGCTCTTTGGGATTGATCATAGCAAAAATTCCGACGCCGATCCCTCCCACGTTGTTGGCTCCTCCAAGAAAATCCTCGTACCATTGTGTTTTGACAAAACCAGCCCCGATGCGATGGATTGCAGTGAAGCCATCGGGATCGGCAACAGCTACTTGTTTCGGGGATATGCGTACGATGGGCCCGTACGTCTCATGGAGACCGTGGACGTAGTGCATTCGTCGGCCGGTAAGGGTATGGAATTTAAGGAGATGGTGGGTAAAATGAGTGTGCCATGGTCCTGGGACAGATCGAATTGGGCTTTTCGACGCTCTGAATACCACCTAACAAGCTAATTTTAGTCGCGTAGACATTCGTTGGAATTGCGCGGCAATCAGATTCACCCTGATAACGGCAAGGAGAAGCAAAGCGGCACAGCCGCAACCCAGCACGAATGGCTGAGCTATGAACATCGTGTCGATTGAAGGTGTTTTTTATCAAAACAATTCATCTAGCCCGAACAGACAGGTACAGATGTGGCGTCTCAGTAGATGTAGCTGTTTTCGGACAGTTGATCGGTATTATCTCAGTTATCCGGAGACCGAATATCTACTTCTTATTCCCGTAAGTTCGGAATGAATGCCTCTCATAGGTCTGGTTATATGAGGGCATGCATTCCGGGTCGACGATTTGCGGGACTGATCGGTCATGGAGGCCGCGGAATGCGGGCGGTGTCCGAGGTGGCGAATAATTCTGCTTCTCATTATCCCAGCTGGCTCATCCTCGCAAACACGCGACAACTGACTGGACGGCAAATCTATGCAAGCATCCACAGCCGTGACTCTTGCTTCTAATTCAAATTCAAGTTTTTGTAGCCTGTCAATTGAATCCCATCATCTGATCTCGGCTACTTGCCAGGATTGCCACAGCCCTGTGTTTTTAGTGTGCCCATTTCCCCGCAACTTTAGCACACATGCTCCCCATGCATAATCCCCATTGAAGGCACATGGTATTCAATTTCATCCAACTCTTCATTACCGTATGATGTCGCAAAACCCGACCAATGAGTAGACCAACTTGTCGTTATCCCCTCCGTGTTTTGGCTTCTAATAACAACTTTGCCTGGTTCTCCGCACGGTTATGGGGACGGTTTCGTCTCCCTTCCTGCCTGGGCTCTGTGAGATTATACTATGTACGGTATTCACAAACTCATCGCTGGCCCGCAGCCTCGTCTCAAAATTGGCGTCAACTTTTTGATACAGATTAGTTGGCGTTTGAGCAATCTCCAGCCAGAAAATCAAAATTCTATCTGTGGCTATCAGCATTCTGAGCAGTCGCCAAGGGCACACCATGAGGAACTCACGTTAAATCGAATGGCTTAGCTATTACCTAGGCACAATTTCCGGACATCGGGAAAATGGTGCAAAGCTTCAATCCAGTAAAATTGATGAGACAACACTTTGCTTTAGGAGCTAGAAAGAATTTTGGGAGGACTTTGCGCTTTTGCGATCCAGATCCTTCACGCGAACCAGTTCAATCTCATCGTTCTCCGCATACTCTACGGTGTATGATTTGCTGTAAACAATACCCTCTTGGTGATGGTAAGGGTCGTGAGTACTTGATTGGTCCGTTGATCGCAATTGAATGCTCTTGTTGGTTCGTGTTCTGGGAGCGTTTTTATTGTATTCGTTTGAGTAGGCTCCGCTTGTTCCAAAAACCCGAGGAAACAACCGCACCAGAAGAAGGCGAAATGAAGGCAGGCAGTTGCAAATTATACCGACTTGAATTTCGATGGTTGACCACAATCCGCTATCGTAGAATTCCCATGTAGGGTTCTTCGACCCGGCCCCAAACTTGACCAAGCTGTGGAGTCGAAGAATGCTCACAATCGAGACACTAACACATGTCAGCAAATCGGCTAGGCCACGCTGGATAACTAACTCACAAAAAGCCAACCGAAAACATGGCTGAAACGCCAATCTTCTTTTTCCAGTCGAGGTTCAATGACTTCAACTGAAACAACGGAATTGCGAGCATCCAGCCATCCAAGGCAATGCTAATTGAGGCATTGGACCATCCAATAGCATTGACGTTCATGCACGAACCCGTTTGTTCTCCATCCCACATCTTCCAGAAGAAGCTGATAGGCTTGCACTGAAATATGGCGACGAAAACAAATATTATTCCAAATATGATGTTGAAGATGATGGTGCCCCAGATCAAACGACGGACCGGTTTCGCTGGGAAAATTCTCAGAAAGAAAAATAGCATAGCAAGCTTGAGTAGCATAACGTCGGTAAAGTAGACTGCTTCGGACAAGTAGAAATACTTGCCAAACTCATAAATCCTATCCGGCGACACTGTCCATATGTCGCGGCCAAGCCCATTAGGAAGGAGCCCTATGGCACCTAATATGGTGATTGGAATGCTGCCCGTGACACAGAGAAGCGCAAACCAATCGTCCGTCTCCATTCTTAGCTTTGCATAGATTTTAAAAGCGAATCTTTGCACTACAAAAGCGCCGGCAATGATTTGGAACGAGATAAGAACAGCTCTGTATTGTGGTTCTTTATTTCTAACGGGTAAACCACAAAGCGCAACAGTTGCATTCTTGACAGCTAAATAGAGTCAGTAATACACTCATAAATCTCGAGTATTAAAGCATACAAAGAGCATCTTTGACACTGCACGCATTGGTGACACAAGCACCTAACTCGTCCTGAAGTGATTCTGTCGTACAGATGCAAGTCGTGTTTGTGGGCAGACAGGCCGAGTGAGAAATTGAGGATTCAAAGCATTGGATCTGGGGACAACTGTCAGCTATGCGAACTCATTTTTTGGCTTGTGTGCCTACACTGCATTTGGGCAAGGTGGAAAAATCCGGAGTCGACTGCGCCCTAGAAACTGCGACAAGACAGAGAGCCACGGAGGCCCAAAGGCCCCAAGGGAAAAGCATAGCAGGGGCCGAGAAGTCAAAAAGAGGTGTGGTGTGACAGCGAAAAGATTTTCCCCTTCAGCAATATATATATTGAGGCTCAGCAGATTGACCTAGGCTAAGACGGACGCTGGGGTGGCGTTTAACCAGGAACCGTCATGTCAGATGGATCGAACAGCAATGACACGACACGTCCAAGCGGCAACCGATGGGAGATATTGGCTCCCCGACACCAGCATCGAGACCACGACTGACCTAGCGGGAGGCCCAGGCGCATTTTTTACCTGTGGCTCCTTACTAAAGTGCGCCATTTCAGGCTCCGGCCATTGTGGTTTTGGGTGAATTCCGGCCACTGAGCCACGCCAACGACAAAGGTTCGGGGAACTGAAGCTAATCGCTTAGCATCAATCATCCGGCGAACAGCTAGTGGCTCGATCTGGCCAAGAAGCTTGAGCGGGGTGCCCGTGCGCGATGGATCGGACAGGAATCTCCGGGTCATGATTCTTTGACAAATTTATCGCAAAAGCCATCGCGTTAGCGAGAGGCGCCTTTTGTGTCGATTTGAACTACGGTGCCTCAAAACGCTTTCGCCCCTCTATTATTCTCCCATGAAACTTATCTTTCTCCAGTGCAAATCAGGAATATCGCAGGCCCTAGCTATCTGTAATGGTTCTTATATCTGGGGATAGTTGTGCTGGAGAAAATGCAGATAGATTGACAATAAGCAGCCCTTCGGAGTCTCGACAGTGGGTCAACAGCGTCCTCGCTTGGACCTTGATGACAAAACCTTGCAAATTGGCCAAGGAAGCTGACGACGATAAGGAGGTGGCTCGAACTAATTCAGCGGAATTAACTAAAGCATTTCCGTATTCAGATCCGATCGAGCCCCTTGGGCGTGTTTAAACTTTGGCGAGTCTTCGAGCTAGTTCAAGATAGGCTTTTGTAGTATTAAATAAAGCGCCACCCCAAGCCTCTCAAGTCTCGAATCAAAAAAAAAATGAACCACCGGACCAATCAAACGATGGGAATGTCATCTTCCACTCTCTCCCGACTTGAGTATACCTTCTATAAATAGCGTGAAGACGGAACCTGTATGCTGTCTCTTATCATCAGTCCTTCTCCTTTCTAACTCTGAAAAAAAAATACATCTTCGCATTTATAAATGGTAGATCCTCGGGTCTTGTGAGGCTATTCTGTAGAGGCACAGGATAAGACAATATGAACAGCTCAACTTTAGATTAGCATTTGCATAATATTACATGACGATGTTTATCCCGTGCATAAGTACATGCTGTGCGCACCATTGTTTGACAACCTACCTCAGGTTTATAAACACAAATCTGCAGCCTTGATTCATAAAGCCAGCCAGCATTAGCAATTTGATACAAGTCGTTTTTCTGATCTTCATTAAAAGCATTTTGTCCAGATGGTCTAAATCGCCCTTCGTTACACTATTCCTTGATGACTGCATAGTTTACTGGGAAAAAGAAGTGTTAGAATTGAGAGGACCGCGTTTGGAGGTGGGCCTACCCGAGAGTCACAGTCAGAATTTTCTACTGCCACACTTCCATCTTTTTGACTAGCGCAATAAAGGAAGATCGTGAATTTGAGACAAATTGAGATCAAAGAATTCTTAATATAATATGGCGTGACATAGCCCAAATGCGTTACTGGTGAACGAGCACGGCTTTTGGTTGAAGAAAATGAATATCATTGCGCGAGCTTATACTTTGTCATATTTGTGATACCTAATACGCCTCCAACCGGTATCGCAGTATGGGTTGGTTTGTTTATGAGGCCATTTGGATCGGTCAATTACGTATCAGCGACACTATCAGTGTCCTTCCGCCGCGGGACTCTGAAGCAACCATGGCCTACGGGGATTTGGCCCACCGATTTTTCTCACGGTGAAGAGCTAAAAGTTGGGGGACGGATCCCGGCCCAGAAGAAATTTTTCATGGGTTTTTACTCACGGTGAGAGCAGACCAGGTGGGTCGTGTCAAACTGCAGGGATGCGGTGTGGGGGTGGTCCGCACAATTATTTGTGAAGCAGCAGGAACAAGACGGAGATACGAGGGGCCCCGAGATACTTTGCAAGAACCTCTCTAATGCAATGAGTATCTAATAGCTTAAATATAAGTCTAATAGACTAAACATAAAAAAGAAGGATAAAGCACGAATCAAGTCTTGTACATTTGTATCCACTTTAAACTGGTGACAATAGTTATCTTTCTACCTCGGTGATTATATTGAACGTCTAATGAAGAATTCAACGGGCTTTCGCGGCATCCTTGACATGGAAAAGTATGAACCAATTCGCAGCTGCCACGATCGACATAGCCCATAGCGGAGTGCCAACAATGTTATGATCCAAGCCCCAGCTCAATACAGCGCCACCAAGAGTCGGTCCAAATATGCGAGCACCGCTTGAGATGCTTGATGCAAACCCATGAACGGTACCCAGTAGTGTAGGGCTCGGCGAAGATTCGTTTACCAAAATCATAGTAGCCGGAGTGATGAATACCCTCGAAATAACGTGCAAGGACAAGAGGACCGTAAGGCAGACCCACACCAGGCCATCTTTGTTTGGGAGCAGAATAAGGTAAGGAATCATGCAGTAGGCCAAAATGCTGAATGGCAGAAAGAGGCGGTATGATTTTAGAACACCCAAGCGCCCGTTTACTCGGGGGTACACGAAAATTTGAAGAGGTATACCTATTACTCCAATGATGGTATTTACCAATCCAACCTTTTTGCTGGATAGTCCGAGACCACCAGTGAACCAAAACGGGAGCGTCGCATGGGTGTTATCTGCTCGAGGGGTTGGCAGCAGGACGAAAAAAACAGCATTAAAGGCTGAGCCATGAATGGCTTTGAAGAAGTGTTGAAGCAGCGTCAGGGTGACATTTTTGGTGAATATGGCTTTCAGCGGAGGTTTGTCTTGAAGTGAAATTCGCGAACGTGATTGTTCCACCTCGTCCGAGCGTGGAGCACCTAGCACTGGAGTCGTCTGCTGGGTGATGAGAGGCTCATAAGAATGGTGTTGTGCATGTCGTCCGGTTAGTTTTGCAAAGAGAAGCCTGCCGATTCGTCGGCCATGGTCTGGTCGATGCCGCACGAGAGGATGTGTTTCGTCAAGTCCTAGAATAATGGCAAGTGCTGCCGTAAGAAGAATACTTGCGCATACTAGGTTTGGCAGGGCATATGGGAATCTTTTCATCCATTCAACTCCCTGTGCTCCTCCAAGAAAAGACCCTGGCCCAAAAACTGATGGCAGTGATCTTACAGGATCTGCAAGAAACCCACTCATCAAAGGCCCAATTATGACACCAACGTTGAAACACATTGGCAGCAACAGAAATGCGCGTGATTGGTACCTGGAAGCCGGATTAGATGTCAAATGGGACGATCAGCAGCATCTCAAGAAGTTGGCGCACCTCTTGTCGACAATCACTTCAGAAACCATGGTTCGTAGAACGCCAATATTGCCATTTAGGGCCCCGGCAATAAAGCGAAAGAAGAATGCGGCATGCAGCGATGTCGAAAACCCCATTCCAAGAGCAGACAGAGATGTGCCCAACAGGCCGATGAGCAGGACGCGCTTTCGCCCGAAAAAGGCACTGTCGGCCGCGTGCCCCCACCACATGGATGTGAGACATTGAGCTGCAGCAAAGATTGCAGTGATTTGACCAGCTTGCTTCGCGATTTCAGCGGCACCCAACGATGGGTCAAACCATCTCAGTTGGTAGAAGAGGTACGAGGTGAGCGATCGTTCGCTCAATGGCTCGGCTAGTCGCGCAAAGACCATGATAGCCAGTTGGCCTTTCTCAGGCAATGATGCCCATGAGACGGGAGGTAGTTCCTTCTTGTCGCATTCTTCATCAGCGATTTCGCTTGCTGGTTGCTGGAGTTCTGCATGTCCATTGCGAGGATCTGATTGCGAAAGCAGAGGTGTGGTCTCAGACCCGTTGGATGATGGACCCGGCATGTTGACTTCTGAAAACAGTATTAAAAACGGCCGGTTGGAGTTGTTCTACCCGATTTCCATGATACGAGAAGAAGTTTGGCATCAGAATTTGGTGGCGCTTTTAATAGATTCGCTGGCCTGGCGTTGGCTGAGAGATCACCTGCAGTTGACTGCTCAATATTAGCGTGCGCACATTGATCCACCTGGCAATTCACCAGGGGCGCCTTTCTTGCTTTGCTGATCCTCCTTGCATTTGATCCCTGTTATCAATCTAATCAGTAGTGCACTTCATCAACTGGCAGGCTTGCGTAATTCCCTCACATCCTTCTTGCCATTCTCGCCGGGATTCAGCCGAGTAAAGAGCACGGCGAATTGGTGGCTGGTGGAGAAAGTTAGGTTAGAGGCTCGTGCTTGGGTTTCGGCAGACATGGGCAATGCGCGCAAATTTTGGCCTTGTTTCGGACATAGCTTCGGATTCCGCGCCCCATAGAAAGCGTGCGAGCCTCTTGCACCTAGCTGACAGTAGGGTTGAAGGGTTTTGTTCGGCGCGAGCCTGCAGGGCTTCTCCCGATTTGCATTGAGCGGGACACACTTTACCACGAGGGTGCAAGATCCACTTGGCATCTTATCAATCTGATATTTTTACCGAACATGCCAAGGTTCCACCCAAGTGGTAGCCAAGCACAAATGGTCAGATGATGGGCGTCGTGCGGAAGAGTATCATGGATTTCTGATTTTGCATAAAAAGGGCACTGGATCCTGACTTCATTGATATCACTTCAAAGAAAAAGACACCAATAGAACACGTCTCCCCTTCGTCGGGGATTTCCACGGCATCCTCTTTTCCAGATTTCTAGAGCAAATCCAACCATGATCGGGTTGGGCCCTCTCCCTGCTTCTGAGACCGAGGTCTCAGAACACATGCCTGGGGCGAAGGCAGGAACCGAAACCGTCCTGGATAAGGTTGATCCCTCGAACACCTCCACGGACTCAAACCGGGACGAGCTCCCAACAGCGCCATTGAGCTGGAAGCTAGCCTCCATTGTTCTTGTTACTCTCATTGGATTCGGGTCTCAGTGGAGTTCGGGTATTACGGCGGCCATGAAGAGCACTATCAAGAAGGAGATGAAGATCAACAATACCCAATTCTCCTTGTTGGAGGCCAGTGAGGACTTTATGGTCACTGCGCTGATGCTTCTCAGTGGAATCGTGACTGATAGAGTTGGAGGCGCTGGTCAGTATCCCATTTCACGCTGAGTATGCCGCTAATGCCAAGTTCAGGTGCCATGCTATACGGAAATGCCATTTACTCTGTTGGTTCAATCCTCGTTGCCGCAGCGGCCGAGGTTCGTTCGTACAAGTTCATGGTGGCTGGGAGAGTTATCAGAGCCCTTGGCGATATTGCCACCCAGGTTGCGCAATACAAGGTCTTCTCGTCGTGGTTTGCGCCCGGTAACGGGTTTGCATCCACTCTGGGATTTGAACTTGGCATTGGCAAAATTGGTGCATTTGCCGGCAAGTCATCTGCCAACATTATTGCCAAAAGAACTGGGGACTTTGCCTGGGTATTCTGGGTGGCCGTGTTCATGAACATCTTCACCAATATCATGACGGGCGTCTTCTACTGGTTCACCAGGGTAGCCAACCGCAGATTTTCAGGCGTTGATGATCCCGCGACAGGTGAAAAGCTCACTGAGAAGACCAAGAAATTTGAACTTAAAAAGGTTTTGGAGTTGCCATGGTCTTTTTGGTGCATCATGGCATTTTCACTGTTTGAGACTAGTACAGCTATTGTGTATCTTCAAAACGCCACTGAGCTTGCAGAGCAAAGATTTGGCACCGATTCAATTGCTGCAGGCTGGTACAGCTCGGTTCTTCAGTACTCCGGTGAGTTTCCAGTACAGAGACATGGCTAGGTGGTGAGTGGCATGGTATTGACGCGACGTATCAGGGTTTTTCGTCGTCCCACTGCTGGGCATTTTTCTTGATCTGTACGGAAACCGCATTTCCGTTTGTGAGTGACGCTCTCGAGAACTAGATTGTTGGTTAAAGTCTAATTTTACTCAAGTGGTTTTCTGTGGCATTGGCATGTTTACCTCAATGCTGCTGCTCACCTTTTCTTCCGCTGTTAAGGGCACTGCGGCATCATTTGGTGTTTTTGCCTTTGCCTATTGCTTCGGCCCCACCACCATCGTTGATGGTACGCGAACAGCCATGTGGGATCACACAGTGTTTGGTTCAGCCTATGCTATCAAAATTACATTAAACAATGCGTGAGATATCATGGCCCTTTACGTTTGTTTCAAAAACTCAAATCTTTTAGCATGAACATCATCGTTCGAGTGATTACTGGAAGAATCCAGGACGCCGACAACAACTCATACGACAACGTGACCATTGTGTACACTATTCTTGCCGGGTGCTCAGTGGCTGTGTCTTTGTTGCTCGCCTTCATAGCTTGGCGATCAGTGGATCTCGGACATTTGCAATGGACACGCAAGATGCGCATTTCTCGTGGATATATTTTGAATGAGAGAAAGGCGCGATTTTATGAAGAAAATGGCGGGAGAAACAAGAAGATTTCGGTAGCATGCTTTGTGAGCTTGGTTTGTCTGGTGCTTGGCAGTTGGTGCGGATATTTCTGGGGCGTAGCCACTGGAAACAACGAATAGCCAACATAGATATTGCAAACTCACTCAGCAGGAGCCTTGCTCCTACACCATTACAGTTAGTGCCCCTAATTCAAAAAGTTCACTGAACTCATGGATATAAATGAGCATGCCTTGGGCAGATGTTTAAAATTATGTTGAACTGTCCATCAAGCATATTCCAGCGCATGGATGGGCTTTGTATCCGCAAAAAGAGTTTGTGTCATACAGAGTGGTTTCTGGGTCCACGATAGTCTCCGGGTCATATGTGACCGGACTACAAAAACAAGGCATCCATGCCGAGGGTATCATCACACTGCCCGATGCAACTCATTGGTAGAGCGTAAATAATTGCATTTTTACACTCAAATACCCCTACTCCGGATAATTTGACAAGATACTCATCTTTGTATTTGGTCCATGTTGAGGATGGCTGGGCAGCTAACTGACGGTCGGCGGTTATCGCCGTGCTACCTGCAAGAAATTATTTCAGCAAAAACTCGTGGAGCTGATGGATGACAGGAATTCCGCACAGTCGGAAAAAACACATATTTGGGACAGAGTGTCCGCACTTAAATAACAGCGGGACACCTCCCAACCCAGGTGCGTTGTGCAGTGGCGTGGGGTTCATACGACGCCTTAATTACCAGGCACGGGAGATGTGTTTCTCCCACAACCGAGATCGGAAGCGGGCCGACCGAGTGCTGCTTGAGGGCAGGTGTCGGGCAACAATGCCACTTCTGGGTCACCATGACAGCCCCTGATGCATGGGTTGCACAGTTTGCTTTTTTCTCGCCCCACAGCGTGGCTTATCAATCTGATCCAAACGCCAGCTTCGCCATGTGATGAAAGAATGTCTGTCTTTTTTGTTCGCGTTTGGGCAGAAAGTCTAGATAGCACGTGATTTATGTAGCTAAGCACACAGCTAGCCGCCCAATTACCTGCGCAGTATCGATGTTCGTTGTAAAAATGGGTGCTGCTGCCCAGGATTATCAGATTGATAACTGGTGGGCCCTGCATAATTTTAGGCCAAGGGTGGGGGCCTCGAAGCGGGCCAAGTCTGGCTTTCGCAGAGCTATTAATTATTCATGTCCCGTTTGAGGCGTTCCTGACAAGTCAGCTGTTTTTCTGACTGTGTGCGGAGTATTCCAACCCAGGTACACGGCATTTGCTGCCTCTGCTTCGAAACCGACGCCTCGTGCAAACAACCTTGTCCTTGGATTCATCTGGCTCTCATTCGCCTACCGATTCATGAAATCGCACCAGCATGATTACGCCTCGGAAGCCCCCGAGCATCAAGCAACTTCTGAATGAGAAAGCGTTGAAAGTATACGCCATTTGTCTGTTTGCTATTATTTTAGCATTCGTCATCTATCGCCGGCTTTGTAGCTGTACTGCCAGATCACGTTTCCGACGCATCCCATATATCCGTTTCCTTTCTGCTACGTTGCGGTACGATTGCCCAGCGCCACCGGATCAAATTAAGTCGCTGACTAGAATCAAGGCAGCTTAGGGGCTATGTCAATCGTACTGGCCCTCCAGGTTTTCCGACTATTGGACATGCTATCCTTTTTTGTATTTACCTCATTATCAACATTTTCCTCTGTTTCAACATTACCGACACTTCTAAAATAAATTTCCTTGCGTCGAGATTTGGTTGGTATGTGGCGCATTTCAAAGTTGTAGAGAGAGTACTCATCGAGACACAGGATGGCAACCGCTAATACAGCGCTGTGTGTATTTCTAAGCCTGAAGAACACTCCCCTGGCTTTTTTACTGTCGTCTTCACATAACCGTCTCAACTCCCTGCACAAAATCGTGGGCTACACTATCGCGTTTTTAACCGTTCTTCACGCTGTGTTCTATACGATATACTTTGGTAAACAAGGCCGTTGGCATGAACTAATCAAAGGCGGAGGCAATGTCCAAGGTCTCTTTGCTGCCGCTTCCATGTTGCTTCTTTTTTTGGGTGTTTTGAGGAATGTGGAATATGAAGTGTTTTACATCGGCCACATCATTGGATTCTTCGCGACAGTGATCCTTTTGGACCTACATCGACCCGATTGGACAAAGAACATGCCCAAAGTTATGATCATTATTGCGACTATGTGGATAGGGGATAGAATCATTCGCGGAGCTAGATTCATTCTGAATGGCGTCAACAACAATGCTGCTCTGCAAGGATTACCGGAAGGTGGAGTGAGGGTCATTTTGAAAAAGCCACTTGCCGGAGCCGTTCCAGGTACACATTGTGCACTGTGGATCCCTGGCATTCGCTTATATCAGACACACCCCTTTACTATCCTCTCAAACGGGCCATTAGGCATGGAACTTGTGATGAAGAAGCACGATGGGTTTACGAAGGACGTATATGATTTCGCGATAGCGAATCCAAACCGCACTGTATGGGCTGCTGTTGACGGCCCATACGGTTCGATCCCTGATATGAGCAAGTATGACAAAATCCTGTTCATTGCTGGGGGAAGCGGTGTGGCATTCACACTCGGTCTTCTGAAACATTTTTTGGATCGTCCAGAGTCTCACACAAACCCAAGTATTGAGTTTATCTGGGCCACCAAAAGTGTCGGTGAGTTCGAGACAGGGTGGCGTCACCAAGAACAATGCTAACTATGAACCCAGAGCATCTTTCTTGGTTTATCAAAGAGATTTACGGTCTCGGAAGGCACCCTAATATCTGTTTGAAGTTGCATATTACTGGGCAACAGGAATTCGCCCCTTCAACAATCTTGCTGGAGCCCAGTCCTACCACGATGAGAGAGTGCCAGGAGCACAATGCGGCCAATAGCGAAATTTCTCCACTGATTTGCCAAGTTCCTCGGACCACTAATCTTGGGGATTTGTTGAACAGTATCCCTGATGTCAGATTCAGCAAACTGGATACTGAGACTGCAATCGAAGACGCCGTCGCGTCGCACAAGGGCCACCAAAGAGTTCTTGTCGCAACTTGTGGCCCAAAGACATTGATGACAGAAGTAAGAGAAAGAGTGGCAAAATGGATGAGTGTCGCGGGTTCTGATATCGATATAATTTGCGAAGATTTTGATTAGTACAGTAGGTGGATCGATATTATGCCGTTGCCGAACAGCAATGTTAGGTAGAGAGTGGACGTGTATGTGGTCAAGTCCTAGTAAGGCACCACCGAGAAATAAACCCCAAAATGAATTAAACGATACAATATAGAAATGACACCGCTGCCTTTAGTAGTCATTTAAGGATATGATCTATAACATCAATACAATCTATTGAATTTTAATGTACATTGGTAATAAACTAGGCACCAGTGGTGTTCGAAATGTAAGTATTGTAGGATAATAGGCTATGGCCTATCCACCTAACGGGTAAACTTTACAAACAAGACATACGATGTTTCTAGTCGCTCTTGTAACTTAGTTGTTCCATTGGGTCGATGTGAGTTTTAGCTGATATTAAATTAGTTGAGTTTCCATTTCATGAAATAGACCTCTACTTACGTAAGTTGCATTGACCTGGCTGATGTCAGGGATACCGAGATTAGCCCCGGCACTCGTCACCTCTTTCTCAAGAAGGTTAATAGCCCGAGACACTCCATCAACACCAAACAGGTTAGCATACATAAAAGGTCGTCCGAGACCAACGGCTCTGACACCAAGTGCGAGAAGTTTCATGACATCGGTGCCATACCGAACTCCGCCATCAGCGTAAACTTCAATTTCGCTGAAGATCGCGGGGTCTTCCTGGTAAATTTCCCAGGCAATTTCAAGAGGCGAAGGCGAAAAGTCGAGAGAACGTGCGCCGTGGTTAGACAGAAAGATTGCAGGAGCACCGACTTCGATGGCCATTCGGGCGTCCTCGACGGTTTGGATGCCCTTTAGAATTATCGGAAGGGATGTCATAGCCTGAAGCTCCTTGTAATAATCCCATGACATGAATGTGTATCGCGCATCGCGGCTCAAGCTGGGATCTGGGTTCAATCGGAGCGGGCGATAGGCAGTTCGGTCTCCAGCAGCGTCAACAGTCAGCACGATGGCTTTCATGCCCAAACTTTCGAATCTGGCGAACGCCTCCTGAGGAGATTCATCTCCCAAACTCGCAATTGACAGCTGTGATGAAGTGAGTCAAATGTTAGGTCTGAGAGTCCAGTACAACACACCTGCTGCCAAATTATTTGCCCATTAGCCTTCTTAGCGGAGATTTCCTCCGTGGATAAAGTCGAAGTTTGAGATGCCTTATGTAATGTCAGCTATGGAAAGCAGAGATGGACTATGAATGGTCTGACAATGTACAAAATATTATGTTTGGCGGCCCCTTCAACGAGATTTCCCTCTGCTCCTTGGTGTGCAAGCCCTGCCTGGGCAAATGGGCTTATGAAAAATGGCTCGTCAAATTTATGACCGAGGATTGATGTTCTAGTCTGATTAGCGAATGAAAATTGGCGGCTAATGCAGATATATATATACTTTAGACTGGAGTCGATCCCTGTGATATTGACCATAACACGGGGTCGGAATCGGAATTGGTTGTAAGCTTCGAGGTTGTTTCGATACGATGCTTCGCTGCCGGCGCCATGACTGACGTATGCATATACTGCGCCATCCATCGTCTTTCTTGCCCAGTAGTCGAAGTCTGGAATACTCAGGATACGACTCAGCGGAGGTAGTGATCCATTTTTGGGAAACTCCAGGGCATTCTCTATTCTAAGATTCAAGTCAACCTCGCCGAATTTGAGATGTGGAGAAGAATCACTTACCCAGTGTCCACTTCATTGAGAAATGGCCTGGCGGCGAGTGCTGGAGTAGCAAAAATCAGTGAAAATGTGGTATAGCGCATCGTTTCTTTGAGCAACAAGTTCAGTGGTCTGGAAGCATGTAGGAGCTGTGTAAATTGGTAAGATATCGAGTAAGGCACGGTATATAGGCTTTATATAGAGAGGGCAGAGAACGAATTCCACGGAAGGCCTTTTTTCTTCAAAACACTCATCGAATTCTTTGCCTCCTTATGGGCTGACGTGGACTCCCCTCGTTCTCGTTCTCGCGTGGACATTGGAATAGCCAGAGTGGACTTGCTTGCTTGACTTGCTCAGGCGCAGTCATCTGCCAAGAATCCGTTTGGTGTTCCAAGCACTCATGATGGCATGCAAGGTCACGTGCTTTGCATGGACTGGGCACTCATGTTGAGTTTCGGCCGCTTCGGCTGGCTGACTGTGCACAAGTCAGGGATAGCAAATGGGAAGACCAATAAGGTTTGATGCTGTGATTGGCAAGAACGGACAGAGTGGGGCATCATCTCGTTCTCGGGTTCGTATACTTCGCATCCCCATAAAAATTGATGAAGGATGTGTGGTGCCATAAAGCCAGCCATCCATTCTTCCAGCCGTTGATCACAATTCGCTTTTACAATAAAGAACGGCGTTATATATTTACGTTTATTTAATCATATTAACGCTGGAATTGCATTTGAAACTTCTCCTTCAAAACCCCGTGGAAGCTTCACGATTGAAGTCATCACCGCTGAGAATGCTCTGGTTCAAATCATGACCATTGATGAGTCGTGTTAAGAGAAGTAAGAGAAAGTATTTGTATTTTATGGCTTCCTTCAGATAGTAGGATTCTTAACGAGATCAATGGAGCTCACAAGAATTCTGTTTCAGATAATTGAGAGCGCAATTTTTAGGAATTGGGGCGGAGAGAGTGAGGTTTGAAGAGAGGACACCTATCAATCCACATGCGAGGTGATTGAAATAATCCTACTTCCCTCCACCCGCAGAAAATCAATTAGTATGTATGTATCCAACAGGATTAAACGGAAGCTCTTTACGCAGAATTTAAAGGCTGAGCCAAAATACGCATGATTTTATTTTAAATGAGGCGTTTGGCTATTTTAGGATTGGTTTGGGGCTTGGCGAAGGCGTCGAGTGCACAGATCTACGTTGCAACGTAACCTAAATTTGCTCCGCCACTCCTTTGCCTCTTGCCTTATCCTTTTGAACACCACGTTTGTCATTCTCGGTTTGCTTCCTCACGTTACGCCACAATCCATCTTTTTCTCATCCAAGTCCACCAGGTTCTTCAGTGTCTTGAATATTGTGTGCATTCTTATCCTGCCTCCAGTATGAAACGTCTGGGCCACACGAAGTCGCGCACGGGCTGCCTGCGATGCAAAAAGAGGAGAGTGAAGGTACGTCCGTATTGATGCATGCAGAAGTTTTTAATAGCTTTTTTCTCTTTGCTAAGATTCCACTTAATAGTGCGACGAAGCGGTTCCTTGCAGCGCTTGTCTTAGGCACAAGGTGTGGTGCAGTTTGCAGCCTCACAACTCCATACCAAGCCCACAGGAGAGTCTCCACACATCTGGCCTGGGTGATAGATTGAGCTTAACCCTTCAATACAGAGTAAGTATAGTTTCACGTCTTGATGCGTTGTGTATATTTACAGCTTGGTTGTAGAGCCCGCAAGAAGCTGCGGATGCCTCCTCATCTCGAGACTCAATCTCTGATGTCGAGCGTTTCTCAACTCCAGAAGGCAAGACTTCTACTCTCCAAGATCCTATACCGTATTTCTCCAATTTTTTCCATCATGTCCAGCGCGGAAGCATGGAAGAATGGGCTCAGGATCTCGAGCTACTCCACCACTATACTGTCATCTCACATTGCTCCTTTACTTTTTGGGGAGAAGTACACCACACTCTTCAATACGACGTACCTCGGGAGGGCATGCGGCATTCTTTCCTGTTGCATCAAATATTGGCCTTTTCAGGGTTCCACCTCGCTTATTTGGAGCCGGAACGCTGCCACTTCTACTCTCTCCGAGCCTCCCAACACCAGGATAGGGCTATCACGGGAATACGGGCGGCATTGAGTGGAGCCATTACACCGAACAACTGCCACGCCTTATATGCAAGCTCGATATTTCTAATGATTTCTGCCTTTGCCACCTTCCCAAGTTGTGAAATTCACAACAGCGCATTTTCACCGTTTGAGGGTCTCATCGATATATTTAGCCTTATTGATGGCATCTCCATGATTCTCAAAACTTCAGACCGTGATCTGCGTGAGGGTCCCCTGAAAGGCCTCTTTCCAGAAAAAACCGGACGTATCCCAACGCTGGATCACCTTCAAATTATAATCGATCAATTGAATGGTTTGGATCCTTGGCTATCTACTCGTCAGTCGGTTGAAGAGAATGACGATATTGAAATAATCAGCAATGCTGCGAAGTCGTTAGCCGAAAGCATCGTTTCCACGCACCAAAATTATTCTGTTTCAGCATCCGTCGAATTAAGAGCCGCTTTCTTATGGAAAATGAAAGTGTCAAACAAATATCTTGATCTAGCTAGGCAACGGAATCCAATGGCCATGATTGTCCTGGCTCATTACTGTGTTTTGCTCAAGTATGCCGAGACAACTTGTTGGTTTCTAAAGGGATGGGCGAAATCGGTGACTGGGACTATTGTGAGGGATCTTACAGGGCTACCTCATTCTGAGTTGGTAATCTGGGCAGAGCGGATTGTTAGTTAACCTAAACAACAAATTTTAAAGGACACCGAGACAGGGATGAACCTAAATTCTATCAGAATACAAGATTAAAGCTTGACTTTGCTGTACGCTGTTACTTGAACCTAGTCATGAGGTGGGACTTACGTTGCTGTTTCCGTTAGAACTTAAGCAGTCTAAGGGCGGTTGCTTCCGATGAAATCAGTTAAGAGGAATCCGGTGACGCGACACCCGCCTGACACCAATAATTGACTAGATACAGCCGCTTTTACGATCGCATCAGATGTTATGGACTTGTCTAATGAACAACTGTTATTAGGGCTCAACTTATTGTTATTCATATACTTAAGGAGCGGCGTTCTTTTCTCCTCTTCTCCCCCTTTTATCCCTATCTCTTCCTACATCTCGCTTACTAGTCTCCTCCTTTTCCTACTCTATAGGACTGGCCAAAGGCCCAGTCCATTACATCAGGTCGCATTTTTTGGAGAGTAGTATGAAGATCAACTACACCAAACCCACAAAACATTAACGTTTTTGGGCTCATGATTTTACTGATATGTCATGCGTGTGTTGAATTTTCCAAGATAAAGTTGGGCCTGGATGGATTACAAATATCTCAAGGATAATGTTGCATTCTCCAGACTTGACTAGCTGCATCTTCATCTCCTAACAGTTTTTCAATACGTTTGCATATTCCACATGTAGTTCGGTGGCCAGAAAGCGATCATCAGGTCTATTTTGAGAAGCTTTAGATTGGTAGTATTTACAAGCTCTCCAAGGGTAGCACAGACACACCTCTCATCATTTCTAAGACAGCCAATGGCCCCATATACCTTTAGATATCTTCCAGTTGTGTCCTGAAATGCAATCTCTTCCGAGATATTTCTAGGCAGAGCTTTGCAGTGGCTGTTGTTGGGATGCTTTCGAGCTTGCTTGGAACTTCTAATATCGTCGTAGTCGTATGACTTGCAAGTGAAAAATTCCAGAGCAATGTAGCCCATAGGCTAACAGTCGAGCTTGCGTGATCTAGGCGGTCTATTCTTGTTTCTGTCATTGGCCTCAGGGCCTTCATATGTTGATGTTAAGGCTCTGGTGATGGTCAAGCCAGTCTGAATTTGGTATCTTGCTGATGCACCATGGAAACGCCGACGTCTGCAATTTTGAGAATACCAAATTCATCCCCATCCTCATTAAAATGCAGTATGTATTTACTTCTAGCTAAAAGAACAAGCTATAGGCTCAACTAGGTGATCCAGGAACCAGGCTACAAAGGTGGCATACAATTAGAGTTATACAAGAGGATTGGCTGTACAAGTTTTATTGCCGTAACCAAAAGAACATCCTGTCCATTCTATAACAAAAATTTCTGTAAAGGGGTGCCAATATTGAGGCTAGTTATGATAACCGATTGACCCCGTTTGATTCCGTGTTATTTACGTTTAACTAGAAATGGCCTCGTTATTTGGGGAGTAAGACTAGCTAGCTAGTTACCTGGACTGCCTGGGAGCTATTTCAATCTCTATTTGATGACCAACGACGGTAGTGGTCACACTAGGATTGGCGGGAGGCAGGGACCAACTTTAAGGCTTACACCTTATTACACTCACGAGAGGTTCACAAAATCAAAATTTCAGGAATAAAGTCAGACCAAGCGCCTGCAAGAACACACCTTATCTTCAGTTCCCACAAATATGCTTGCCTCAATTGATCAACACAGACCACACAGCAGAACTTCGTATCTCTCCCAGGTGGCTCACGCCAAGTACCCCGCAGGCTTGGCCATAGACCCAACCGTTAGGCACGGACCAGGCCATGTCGGATCAGAACTCACGCTTGCCTATCTACTTACCACATAACGGTTAGCGATGAAACCCTGTCACGCGGGTCAGAACAAGGCGCATCCACCAGCCCGGTCTAGCCGTTGCAGTCATGGACACCTCACTCGATCTCCTATCTGAAGAAAAGCATATAATGTCAAGCGCAGTTTGATATTTCATTCTCTTCATTTCCACTCGGCGGCTTCTTTCGAATTTGAACGAAGCAAATTTCATTCTTCTTTCCATAAGATTCAACATGGCTCTCCATGTTCGCATTCCTGGCACGGTTCAGCTGGTTGACACGCAGGGCACCCTCGATGTCAAGCGTGGCAAAGCTCACAATGACATTGTCCTCGTTCCACAACCAAGCGACCATCCAGATGACCCATTGCGATGGAATAAATCAAGAAAATTGATCAATGTGTCATGTGCCATGGCTTGGTGCTTCTTCATTGCGGCAATGGTGTCGGGTCTGTCTCCAGCTTACGTAATGATAGAAGAGGATACAGGCATTTCGGTAGCCAACCTGAGCACTGGCAATGGCCTATTGTATCTATTTCTTGGCTGGGGCACTGTGATCACCCAGACCCTGGCGCTGAACTATGGAAGACGCTCGACCTTGATCATCTCCATGCTGCTCACCACGGCCGTCACGATTTGGTCTGCCTACGTCAAGAATACAGGAGAGTTTTACATTAACCGAATTATCCTCGGTGTCGTTTCTTCCCCCATGGAAACCCTGATCGAAGTTGTCATTGGGGACGTTTTCTTCACGCACGACCGAGGATTCTACATGGGAATATACTGCTGGACGCTGTGGTGCGGTGCCTTCCTTGCCCCAGTAGCATCCGGCTTCGTTGCGGATGCTTTGGGCTGGCGCTGGATCCAATACATTATGGCCATCATTGGAGCAGCTGTCTTCGTGGTGACCTTTTTCTTCTTTGAAGAAACCATGTTCTACAGGCCCAACACCTTTGATGAGATTGTGGGTGTACAAGACATATCCAAGCCGGGTGCCGATGCAGAGTTGGGCTGTGCGGAAAAGGACGCTCAGAACGACTCGAACCCTGATGAAGCAACCACGACTCGGTCGACTGATGATTGTACTGCGGTACAAGTCAAGACGTATACAGAGAAGCTCAAGCTTTGGGGTTACCGCCATCCCAGCCAGCCCAATACATTCAAGGCTTGGTTTCTTCCCTTCCTACTATATCAGTTCCCTGGCGTAGTATTTTCGGGAGTTCTCGTTGGCGGCATTTTGTCATGGTACAATGTTGTCGGCGGCTCTTTGGCTCTTATCCTCAGCAACGAGCCATACAATTTCAGCGTCAATACTGTTGGGCTGACATACCTGGCTTGCGTCATTGGTGTTACTATTGGATGCATTCTTTCGGGATGGGTGTCAGATATCATGACGATCAAAATTACACGCAAAAATGACGGTGTGATGGAGCCTGAGTATCGTCTTTGGATGTGTGTGGTTGCCGCTGTTGCTCACCCTGCAGGGTGTCTTCTTTATGGTGTTGGCGCATCGAAAAGTATTCACTGGGTGGGAATCGTGTTTGGCCTGCTGCTCATTTCAATCACATTACCAATTGGATCAAGCCTCGCATTCACCTACATTCTCGACAGCTATAAGGAAATTGCAGGTGAGGGCTTGGTTTCGGCCATCCTCATTCGCAACGTGATGGGTAGGTACAATTCTCCAACCCGTGGAGTCAGAATGTTAATGAATTCTAGGCTTTGCTTTTAGCTACGCAGTTGTTCCCATGATCGAGAATCTCGGACTGCGTGACTCATTTATTCTAATTGCCATCCTGGGGCTGGCATTTTGGTGCTTTTGCTTCGTTATGATTTTTTTCGGGAAGCCCATTCGACGAATGACTGCGCCCTCTTACTGGAAACTAGTTGAAAAATATGGGCTCTCTGCACACTGATCTGATACAAATCAGCACCTGGTATTCGCAAGGGTGACGCTGTGGGAAATTGTATGATTAAATATAATTAAAGCTGGATGTTCATGTCAATCGGGGTTTTCCCTATCACAGCGTTGTTCCAGGTCGTGTATCGAGTAGTCATGATACCGTTAAACACGGAGCCCGCAGGTTCCGGTGACCCAAGCACCATCCATCATAGTGCTACAAACTATACAGACCGCCTCAGACTAATTTTGCTCCAAAACAGGGTAGGACTCAAGTTTTCGGCGTGGCGACTCATTGAACTGGCTTGGAGTCGCACGCACCCTATCCCATCGCCGATAGGGTTATGGTGCCATCATCTCGGGGCTCTAGGCCCAAGATGGAAAGTAGATTGCCCAAACCCAGGTGGAGAAATTGGCGATAAGAGAGGACAGGGATGGGGCCACGCACCACGGCCGACTATCCATGCTCCAAGCTGCTAACTCACCCCGCCTCCCCCGCCTCCCCCGCATCTGTATCAAAGCCGAGATAGACGATACACTAGGCTGTCAGCCTCGACCATGATAACAACATCAGACCCATGTTATCTTACCCCCAAAACCCTTGCTCCACTCTATTCTCGCGGCAGCAGGCCAAGGCGACCAATCTCAACCGCATCCGTCATTGTCGTGGTTGAGACCGAAATCCATCATGCCCAAAGCCCCGAGAGTGCGTGTCGTCGAAGGCTCATGCTGGGCCTGCAAGAAACGTCGCATCAAGTGCGATCTCGCCAAGCCTGTGTGCATGCGGTGCGGCCTGGTGGGCGCAACCTGCGACTACAGCACCCGACTGATCCGCTGGAGCACGCGGCCGGCCGTTACCGTCCCTCCCATCTACAGCATCACCAGCCGCAATGAGCAGCTGGCTTCTTCGCTTGCCGTCTACGAGAAAAGAGCCCTCGACTACTTTCACGGGCGGTTTTGGCCGCTGTTGACGACAGCTTCCGAGCCCTGCACGCCCCCGATCCTCGTCGCGCTGGAACATCGCGTCGTTCTGCTTGCCACATGCGTCCTGGCAGATGCTCACCGCTGGCTGCAAGATGGGCGCAATAGCCGTAGTGTTTTGAATGTAAAGCGCCTCGAGTGCCTGGCCGCGTTGCGCGTTGAAGTGGACGATTGCTGCTCAAAAGGTGATGGCCCGCTTCAGACACTGCTATTTGCCGTGCTGCTGCTCTACTTTCACGACGGCTTCCTGGAATGCGGCGAAGCCTCAGCTTCCACTTCCAGCCACCGAGACGGAGTTTTAGCCATCGTCAATCGATTGGGAGGAATGGAATCAGTGTTGCGCACAAAGTCGGATCCTCTGCACCTGCTACTTTCCGAGTTTGCATCTGCAGATTTGGCAACAGCCATGCTCAAGGGTCAGACGCCATCTTTTCCCCCTAGCGTGTGGGATTCAGTCGACCAAGGACCTGTTTGGTGGGGTCAGGATTCAATGGGAAGACATTCACTATCCAGTGTTTTTCGAGAAATTTCGACCATGGCTTTCTATCTGGATTCGGTGGCAGCAATGCGTGAAGAATTCTGCATCAATAAGATTCGCCAATTCGAGATCGCCCTGCAACCGATTTATGCACTGCTTGCAATACAAGATCTCGACTCTACAATGTCCGAATCACCAGAAGCCGAGAAGGATTTGGAGGCAACCCATGCATATGCGTTGATCAGGAGTTTTCAGCATGTCGGACTTATTTATCTTTACAGATCAATCTGCGGTCTTCCCATTCATCACCCGTTGGTGCAGCAGCATACGCAATCTTGCCTTGATTGCATATTCGGGATCAAGAGGCCATCTAAAGTCATCAACTGTATAGTCCTCCCACTATGCATTGCAGGAGCACATGCCCAGGACTCTAAACAACAAAAGGGTGTTCGGAATATGGTGACCGTCATATTTGATGAAATACGGTTTGCATCTACGCACGCAGTAAGCCTGGCGTTGGAGGCCGTCTGGAAATCAAATAATCCCAACATGACATGGGCGGAAATGTTTGCTGAACTGAACCCCCAAGCTATTATTCTGTAGTTTTGTCTCTTTTCAGAAGTTTCATTCATATCACTTCGTACCTTTTTGGTTAGGTATTTGTAAGGATGGAAAACTTGGAGGCGTTGATTTGATCGCAATACCCTGGATATTGGCGGATAAATACGTTATGGAGTTCAAGTTGCGGCTGGACGGAATGCACTTTTATGCTGTTTCTTTCCGGCTCGATACGATGATGAATTGTTCATGAATTAACTGTTATTTATTTGAACTATGCCTAAACCTATTTAAAGTAGAAGTCCCATGTTGACGTGGACCGCCTTTGTTTGAGTGTAGGCAGCGAGACCAGCCTCTCCTAGCTCTCGGCCAATACCACTCTGCTTCACACCACCGAATGGAACCCTGAAATCAGAGTCATTTGAGCTGTTGATCCAAACCATGCCGGCCTGCAGTCTTCCCGCTACGCGATGTGCCCGCTGGATATCCTTGGTGAATACGGCGGAGCCAAGGCCATATGAGGTGCTGTTGGCGAGCCTGATAGCTTCCTCCTCAGTGCTAAATGGAGTAATGGAGACAAAGGGACCAAACACCTCTTCCTGGAAGATTCGCATATTCTCCTTGACGTTCGAGAACACGGTGGGCTCAACAAAGAAGCCCTTTCCTTCACCAACGTTCTTGTAAGCCACACCACCAGCCACCAGCTTAGCGCCGTCTGCCTTTCCAGCCTCGATGTAGCCCAGGATCCTCTCAAATTGGGCTTTGGTGACCTGGGGGCCTTGGAAGGTGTCCTCGTCAAAGGGGTTTCCGACCTTGTGCTCGGAAAGAACCTTCTGGAAGCGGGCAACGTAATCGTCAAAAATGTCCTGCTGAACGAGAATTCGAGATGTTGCGGTGCAAATCTGGCCCTGGTTACTCATGATACCAACGTGGCCCCACTTAGCCGCCTGGTCGAGATCAGCATCCTTGAAGACAAGGAGAGGCGACTTTCCTCCAGTCTCAAGAGTAATATTCTTCATGCTGGCGCTGGCTGACTTCATGACTGCCTTACCGGTGACAGTGGAGCCGGTAAATGCGACCTTGTCCACCTCGGGGTGCTCGACCAAAGCCTGGCCAGCCTCTCGGCCGAAACCGTTGACGATGTTGATGACACCCGGAGGGAATCCGGCCTTGGGAATGAGCGAAGCCAGGTAGAGGATGGACAAGGGTGTTTGCTCGGCGGGCTTCATAACGATGGTGTTTCCGCAGGCCAATGCGGGGCCGAGCTTCCACGCAGCCATGGCGAGAGGGTAGTTCCAGGGAATAATCTGACCGCAGACACCAATGGGCTGCTTGAGAGTGTAGGCGAACTTTTCGGGAGTTGTCGGGATCGTCTGGCCGTGGATCTTGTCGGCCCAGCCGGCGTAGTACCGGAGAGTAGAAGTGACCTCTCCGAGGTCCTCGTTGAGCGCAACGCTGTAAGGCTTGCCATTATCCCAGGTCTCCAGGGTGGCGAGGGTCTCCTTGTGCTCCTCAATGATATCCGCCAGCTTGAACATGAGAGCGCCGCGCTCGGTGTTGGAGATGCCGGCCCACTCCGGAGAGTTGAATGCCGCTCGGGCGGCCTTTACCGCGGTGTCGACATCGGCAGCCGAGGCAGCCTCCACAGAGGCGATCTCGGACTCGTCGCTGCGGAGAAAAAGAAAAAAAGGTGAGACTAGCCAATTAAAATTTGGAAAGCGCATCACTGGGTGCCATACCTGGGGTTGATGCTGGTAATCTTGCTGCCAGAGGTGGCTGCGACAAACTCGTTGTTGATGAACAAGCCCGTAGGCAGGGTGATCAATCGCCCGTTGGGGGCCTGGAGTTCGACCTGGAGCGCAGCCATTGTTACAATTTCCGGTGTTGTCGCAAAAGCTGGGAATGAAGATGAGGTGTTTATTTGGCGATGCAGAAGCGGCAGGCTACGGCTTAATATGTGCAATGATATCTGCACCCAGCGCCGGTTTAGGAAGATTGATAGACCTCTAATCAGCTCGTTGCCCCTCAGTCGCGGATTGAGGGGAACTCCGATCCACCTGGTTAAACGCTTCCCAATCCAGTAAGAAATTGGGCCAGATGCCGAGCGCCACACTCCCCGCACCTGTGTCGCAATGGATTCGTGATTATGCTACGTAATAATTACGGTGCGAGAAGCGGGAAAATCGAGACGCGTTGGCTTGTGACAGTAGATCAAAACGGGAAACAAGAAAGGGCTCTGATATGGGTGTTCCTTTTTATCAAGCTTTGCTTATCGGCAACTGATGCTACTCGCTAGACTTGTGGCCCAAGGAATGCTCCACTTGGTGTCGGAAAAGTACAGCCCCCAATGACAGTGCGACCACGCCCACGGCAGACACCAAAGCAAAAAGGGAAACAGGGGGCTTTCGGGTTACTTCCTTGTTGGCAGCCTGCAGCAGCATTAGTCAAAAACTGCATGGTGCATTTGCTTCCACCCCAGTCAAGCACACTCACCACCTGTGTCGGGTCCAATTCTCCAACCTGGAGGCTCTTCAGCTCCTCCATTGCCTCCGCGCTGTGGCCCACATCATGGAATGCTTCACTGGCATCCTGACCCAAGACCTCTGCAAGAATGTCATCACCTCCGCTTTTGGATCAAGTTAGCATGGCATACAGCTAATCAGGGCACTAACTGGACGCACGGGTGCTTGTCCATATAATTGGTGATGTCGTAGACAAGCCTGTCAATGATGATGAGGGCTTCTTTTTCGTTTGAGCGCTTGGCAACCTGCTCAGTCGTAAATCGTGTCATCATGGTGTAGGATTGGCACAAGTTAGGACTCGGGATTGACTGGATGCGGGTCTGGGCAGTTTGGTATGTTTATCAAATTTATATTCACTTCTTGGCCATCAATTCGCATCTATCAAACAAAATCTCCTCCCTGCTGTATACCAATGAGATCAGAACGCCAAAAGGGGAAAGTACAATGACCATTGAGGCTGTTCATAATCTATGCTAATCGAGCACTAGCCCGATAAGATAGCTGATGTAGGGTAAGACAGGGGATGCCAAAGTGGACAACGATGCGGACTTCTGGTCTGGAACTAAACAGTTGGATGATTAAAATAGAGCGAATAACATTCAAGTCAATGACATAAATTACTTTATTCTGCATATTATCAGATCCCTTAACCTCCAAAACCCTCTTTTTTCATAACATCCCTACTAAATTTGACGACCTTGTGAATTGATAAACCTCCACTCAGGGAATAGAAGCCTCAACTTCAATTTCCACCTGCATACCTTCTTGTCCCAACTTTCCGATCTGGACGCAGGTCCAAAGAGGGCGGTGGTTGGGGAATAACTTCTTAATGGTAGCAACCATAGCCTCAAAACTTGCTTCCATATCCAAGTGGTATGAGCGAATAGAGTGGATATTGTCGAAGGACAGAGAAGGGTCCACAGCTTTGATTGCCTTTTCCGCGTTGTGAAAGGCTAGCAAGACCTGTTCTTCCAAGTCGAGTGCAATTTTGCCTTGGTCATCCCAGCCACCTTGGCCGGAGGTCTTGACCAAATTGCCGATTTTAGCGGCCTGTGAATAGTGGTACAAGTCGGCGAATCCCTCGGTGCCGGGGTAGTTGAAGAATTGGGTGGTCATTTTGTTTGGCAGGCTGAAGAGATGTTTAATATGTGGCAAGTTTGACAGATCTTGAAGAGTAGAGTTGATTGAAGAGTATTTGATTGCGAGAAAGGCTTTCCCTTCAGAGATATCTGGCATATTTATACCTGCTTTTCGTCTGAGACATGTCACATACTGTACCTGTCCACGCAGCTGGTGGCTGATCTAAGTGCACTACGGCCCACTCGGCGCGGGCCTCACGGCACGGCACAGAACCTGATGGTGGGCGCTACACAGGCCAGCCGAGTAATATTTCGAAATGTGAATTACATTTCGTGCTCCCGAGCCCATCCATCAAAGTTCCTTTTTTACCAGTAGCCATAACATGAGAGGGTCCCCTTGACTAGCAACGCTTCTCTAGGTGGTTGAGTACAGCTTGCGAAAATGGAGACCCCTGTTGATGGGCTGCGATTTGGTTGTCATTGGTCGCACGGTTTCCACTTTATCTCGCAAGTGGCCAGTCTTACTGTAGACCATCTGAACTGGGTATCCACCAACAGCGGCAATCCTCGACGTGATGATCCACCCTCTGTGCCGTGATGGCTGCCAAAGCTTGCAGCTGGTCACATCTGATGCTCAGAACGGCATAGCACATGCTTACCCAATACCATCCCGCTGAGGGGAAGCGGGAGACGAAGAAGCCCCACTCTCATGCCGTACAGTGTTTGCAATGACGAGAGCGACACGTTGCCGCATCTCCTGAATTGTGCATCGGAGGCTGGAACCTGTACGGCTGTAGTGTGGTCGCTCAATCATAGATAGGGTAGAGCGCATATCTGCAGTAGTTTGTGAACAACTTGAATGTGATCAAAAGCTAATAAATCCTACTAGTGTTTTAAAATAACTATTTCACCCCGGCCGCAGCCATTGCCTATAAACAGTTGACCCTCTCTGGTTTTAATGAGTGCCAAATCAGACAGAATTGGTCATGACGCCATCGCACACTAGGCGAGCGACGCCAGAAATCGCCACTGATTCTCGGTATGTGGGGCGGTACATCCAACCTCCCGTCGGACATACGAGGATACATACATGTGCATTAGCTTGGTGTCAATTTCATAGCTGGAACAATTGGGACCTATTGATCTATTTTATTTCTCTGCTGGTCGGTGTGGTGGCTGGGAGCACATACGCCCTGCTGTCGGTGCTATCGTGTCACAAACACTGTGGGTGTGAGAGGATCGGACCTTTTCATGTCGCAGCGCAGCTACTTGGAGTGGGATCATCAGCAGCTGAAGAGGGGGAAAAATTGACAACGTGTTTCTCAACATCAATTCAGCTGTGACACTTTCGTATTCTTAAATTGCACGGCCGCCATGGCCTATTCTGGGCGCCCAAGATTGGTGAAATCTTGTCCAATCTTCAGATGATGTGGTGTGGGGGGTGCGACTGTGCCAATGCCAATAAATCCTCACGAACACCCCGCTATTGACGCCTCGCACAACCAACCCCTCAGAAACAATCGAGGGGTCAAAGTTGAATGCATCCGGGATGATATTTGCACCTTGACAGCAGGACAAGGACACGAGTGGCATAATTGAAGCAACTGGTGAGGATGTACGATGACAAAAAAAAAGTTTCATTTCTCATGAGTAGTTCGACTATTTTCAATTCACCCATCCATCCATTTCTTTCTTTTTCTTACTCCTTATTCCTTGGTCCACTCTTTGTGCCACCATTTCGTTTTTTTACTTTTTGGTTTGAGTGACACCAAAAGTTGTAAGACTTGGCCAATCTGATAGATTTGTCAGCGATTGTGAGACTGCAAAAATGCTGCTTGGCTTACCAAATGTGGTTCTGTTTGGATTCAAGTGGGTTACCTTGGCACTCTGTCCGATTTGAAGTGTGCCGCCGATGGCGTTTCCAAAGCAATACCCGTATCGCCCAAACACAGGGCTGTATTTGGCGCCCTTGTCCACTCTCCTGTCTTTATTGAGCTTTTTCCATGCCATCCCTCGATCATCTGTAGCGGTGGCGCCAGTATCATAGTCGACAGTAATACTCTGGCAACGATAGCAATTCGCGGTAAGAGGCATCTTGATGCCACCAGCGAATGTTAATTCGCCCCAATAGTCCTCTGCATATGGATTGGATGCGCCTTTGACCACAATATTAGGGCGGAATTTCGTCACGTCCATTTTCAATCCATCGGTCAATCTTGAAGTTACCTGGTCGTTGGATTCCTCCGTGACGACGAGATAGTGTGCAATGTCGTTGAAGGCAAGCCTCTCAGCGGGCAGGGCCAGGAAGGGAACCATCGCTTTGAGGCGGTTCAACATCCTTGAGGATTTCAAACCTGCTGGGCTGTTTGGTGCCAATGATCCTAGAACGGGTCTCGAACCATCGCCAATGTAGACTAATTTGACTTCGAAACCGAGGCGGTCGACAAACCAGCCAGAAAGCTCCTCGCCCATATCATATGCGTCGGTCTTGCTGGTGTGAAGGTCGACCTCGGTTTTTGCTTTCCCAGATATTGACGGGTGCAATGGAAATCGAATCTTATCTGGCGTATTGACGTCCTGGGCTACGTCGAATTTGGTGCCGCGTCCCCTCCACTCAATCTCGATCTCTGCGGTTCTCAGATCATTGCCATAGTCGACCGAAGCCTGAAAAAGGGCCATCTGGAGGTAATATCCAATGAACATGGTCTCGTATTTGACGCCGATCTCGTCCCGGATAACTTTTTGGATACAGAATGTCCTGTCTCCAATGACTCCATAAGGTCCCAGGTAAGCCTTCTTCAAAGAACAACCACGAAGTCCTTTGACTGGGTATACATAGAGCTATGCACGTCAATGAGTGTTCATGTAGCTGATTGTGGTTCATTGTGGTTAATTTGTCCCTGATGACCCACCTGTGATATTTCCAAATCATCTCCGACCTTTGTTCGGGCTGATGAGAGCACAAGATAGATAATGGCCCCAGCAAGGGCAAGGCCTAAGATGCCAATGGTTGTTGCGGCTTGGTCATCCATTGAGAGAGAATGATCTTCCATGCTTTGCGACGGAATTTGCAAGATTTTGGATGAACCGACGAGGATAAAGGTTCCAAAGGCAAACCGGGTCTGCAGGCCGCAGCCTGCGTAATACCGGTATTTACGAGAGTGGCATTTAGCCCTAGGCGCTACCTAACACAACCATGATCCCCGCACAAATGGAATGCAGGTGAAGGTGCGGGCTGTGTCAAACGCTTTGACTGCGAGCTAAACTTCATCCAGACATTTGATAGCCCAAACCTCGCACGCTGATAAGCTTGGAGGATGCGGGGCATGCAGAGCCACGACAATGGCACGCCAAGTAGTGGGTGGGGTGCTCTGGAACCCAAGGACTGAAGTTGGAAACCTGTTGACCTGGTGTTTCAGTGGTCAAAGAACTTGCCACTCAGAGTAAGATTTGGGTGCATCTATCGCACTTGTAACCATAATGGTTATTCTTTAATAAAAATATGATGTTCGGTGTTGCAAACATCAAAACTTGTCTCATTAAGCTGAGATGCATGGTGATCAATCTTCTCAAATATTCTATTGAATTCTTACGCAAGTTTTGAGAAAGATGGAAGCAATTTATTCCCAGGATACAGAACCAAGTGTTTCAGTGATATTATTCCAGCTCATTCACAGAAAATATTTGATCGCATTTCTGAGCGTTGGGATCGGATACTATTTATTCTCTATTGGTATGCGAATGAATTGATTCTGGCAAATGGCGAGCAGCTAACGCACCTGGGAATGCAGCCAAAATCAAGCCTCGCCAACGTACCATTTTAAAGCCTGATACTTTCCAAGAATTTGAGTATCTGGAAAAAGTAATTCTATCGCACACTGTGGCAAGGTGATTTTGGTCCCGAGCCCAAAGTGAGACACTGATTAAGATTTGTTCCAGATACCGCTTCAAGCTTCCAACCCCAGATTCCATCCTTGGACTACCTATCGGACAGCACATTGCGGTTGGTGCATTTCTCAAGCAGCCTGATGAATCTGTAAAGGAGATTGTACGGTCATACACACCACTGACCGGTGATGAACAACCTGGCCATTTTGACCTTCTCATCAAGACATATCCCCAAGGAAATATTTCGCAACATATTGCTTCCCTGGAAAAAGGAGATAAAATCCGCGTGCGTGGCTCTAAAGGTGCCTTCAGATATTCTCCCAACATGGTTCGGCACTTCGGCATGATCGCGGGAGGAACAGGTCTCACGCCCATGCTGCAGGTCATCCAGGCCATCTCGCGGGGACGTCATAAAGGAGACAATACCGAGGTGGACTTCATTTTCGCCAATGTCAGCCCGGACGATATTCTTCTCAAGGATCTTCTGGATGAGATAGCGGTAAAGGATGATCGAATTCGCATACACTATGTTGTAAACCAGGCTCCAAAAACATGGACACGCGGCGTAGGTTTTGTGACACCGGAGATGATAAAGGTAGGAAAATTTCCAGCTTGCTCTCATGATGCCCTCTAACTAGTCGTAGCTGCGATTCCCGAGTCCTTCCTCAGACATCAAGATTTTATTATGCGGTCCATCCCCTATGATTGCCGCTATGAAGAGTGCGACATCAAGCCTCGGCTACGGCAAGGTAAGACTTGCGAGCAAATTAGAAGACCAAGTATTCGTCTTCTAATGGGAGGCAGAAGATTGAAACCAAGACACGTCGCGTCAACACTCACAGCATTTCTTTTCTTGGGCCTCTGAAGATGCCTAATCGGGTTTCTCGACTTACAAATCAATTCAAACTCCGTTTCCACAGGCCGTGAACTGATTTACGGTTGACCGCCAAACAGGCTGATCACTAACTGCATCGACAACGCTATGTATTTCTGAATAAAACAACAAGCTTTAGGCTCAACCGGGTGGTCCAGGAACCAGGCCACGAAGGTGACATACAATTAGACTTAAGCAAGAGGGTTAGTTATGAAAACTATTACCCTAATCAAAAAAGCACAATGGGATTTTATTCGGGAAATCTCTAGAGATCGGCATAGTGCTTGGTTGAATGGGGTTGTGGATAGGATGGAAAGGGCGATGAACAATGGGGAGCAACACTGAAGCGGAAAGGCCCAAAAATAGTGACCTAGCTAGCCAGGTCAATGAATCAAAAGCGCGTTCACTACCAATATGTGTATGTTACAATTAGGGTGTGACAATTTGAGGTGGACTACCATAGCTTTTCAGGGGAATCAACTCTGTTTACATGCAACGCCGGCGTAGCTAGAGAGTCACCACGGGCTGTGACACACTTCCCAGCTGATTTTCAACTCTAGATAAAACATCAGGACCTTACCTTAACTTAAATGAAATTTCTTGCCAAGGTGACAATATACCTACAAGTAAGAACCCCGTTTCTCATAGAGCTTTTCTTGCCGTCTCAGCGTATGTCTTCTCGCAACTGCAGGAAATCGAAAGTCCGAGTACCTATACCAGGCAAAACGGTCGATGATACTGGTTCGCGGGTTTCGAACTAGTCTTGATTCTAGATTTACAGAATCCATCTTGTTGGGAAATGGGTATATTTATACAAGCACTCGTAGAGATGCTAAGTGGATCAAATATAATTCATCAAATGCCTTCGCCAACATGCAGCAAATTGCATGTTGGTTGGCGGTCAGGCAAGAGATTCATTGGCAAACTCGATAAAAGAATGGATTCATGGGCTTCATTTCCAATCACCATGTGACGTACCCACTCACTAGCCAGCTTTCTAGTGGGTGGTTAGTTGGCGGCAAGGGAAATCATACATTAATTTTGATGACGTGGCTCTGCACTACCCCATTCCCATTGAGAGATGAGGAAAACCCAGGAAAAAGCCCCTTTCATGGTGGCAACGTACATCTCTAAACACTATGACAGTTGTAGAGTTAGAAGATGCCCTTCGGCCTACTGACGACGCGTTCAAGGCATTCTACGAACAAGGCTACCGGACTTGGTACAAGCTAGAGTCGCTCCCCACATAATCGCGCCCCCACATATTCGCGACGCGCTCACAGACACCTATTTCCCCCTCCTTCATAGCAACCCGCGCCAAATCAACAGCAAAAGTCGTCCATTTTAGCCCAAATTTTGACTATGAGTCCATCAAAGCGTGATCGTGAGGCTCTAATAACTGAAGCTCTAGAAAAAATCGAGGAAGGCGCCAAAATCGGGCACATTAGCGAAGCTTACGCGATTGCTCCCTCCACCCTACGCAGCCGACGCAAGGGCACCAAATCAAGAGCGGAAGGTCGAGAGCCTTCCCGAAGGCTATCGAATATACAAGAGGAACTCCTAATAAATTGGATTCTATCGGAGGAAAATGCCGGCCGGGCCCCTACGAGGCAGGAGATGCAGTCCTTTGCACAGCAGGTGGTGGAGGCGGGTGGGGATAACGAGCTCATTGGCAACAACTGGGTCGACCGCTTCCTTCAACGTCATAAAGAGGTTCATACGAAGGTATCCGATTCTCTCGAAGCCTCTCGTTCACGGGCTACAAGAAAGGAAGTTATACAGAAATGGTACGACAACCTAGACAAGCTGTTAATAGCCCGAAATATCACAGCCAGCCGCCTTTACAATATGGATGAACACGGCATCAGGGAGACAGAATCACGGACCGGGAAGGTTATTGGAACGTCCCTTACGAACCGGGCGATCGTAACAGAGAGCGATATGACTGAATGGGTCACGATTATTGAGGCAGGAAGCGCTCATGGAAGACGCCTAACGCCGTGTGTTATTTTTACTGGAACCAACCTTCAAGGGCAGTGGTTCCAAGAGAATTTTCCCTCGTGGAAATACACTTGCAGCCCGTCAGGCTGGGCAAACTCTGATATCATTGAACGGTGGTTTGAGGAGGTATTTCTGCCGGAAACGCAGCCTGTGAGGAAGTCATACTGGAGAGTACTTATTATTGACGGTCATAAGGCGCATATTACATATAAACTGATGTATAATGCTTGGTTACATAAGGTACAGCTTCTTTATCTCCCGCCTAAGAGCTCACACATCACACAGCCTCTCGATGTT
>VTGD01000155.1:0-98883 GCA_013406985.1 Calonectria crousiana | reverse complement strand
CCCCCCCCCCCCCCCCCCCCCCCCATTATCTCCCCACGATCAATTCAAGCCAGGCTCAAGTCATTCACAGGTTTGTGCACTCGCTCGAAGCAGCGCTCCAGACAAGGAAAGCAAAAGTTTCTTTGTCGCGGCTGTGGCAGAGTGGCTTGCTTGATAGACCCAGGCAGTCCAATCTTTCACAGTACATTGAAGGGGTATGGCAACGGCTTCTTTATGCAGACCCTAATTTTATGCAGGCCTGCTTTTATCCCTAGTATCAAGACGGGTACACCGTGCTGGGAGACTTCCGGAGCCTGTGCGAGCAGAAACACAGCAAACCCCCGTTTGTGCACCAAGCCATGCCCTGGCATTGGTAGGTGTACCAAAGAGGGATGGTAAGCTTGTGCTAATGTCTATCCAGGGATATGGCGAAGCACATATCGATTCACTAACACGACATGTACTGGAACCGGCTGGAAACCTACAGAAACTGGCTGCTTGATCAAATGTCCCAAACAGAAGCCAAAGGCTCGCCCACCACCACGGTGCTCCCATCGAGGAGGTGACACCAAGCTACCGCGACCCAATGCCTCCGTGAAGGACATGGTTGCGACGAGAACTGCGGCCGTCGCTGACGTAGTCTCAGCCCATTCTTGACCTTCAGCGAATGCAACTCCCCGAACATTGTCTCAACTAATGTGAGCACCCGAAATCACAGCAATAGATACATTGCGTGGCCTTTCTTTCCCTCCTCCGGGCGCGTGCATCTTGTTTGCTTACAAGGTTCCGCAGGCGGCCAAGTCACACTCGCCTCAGTTATCACCGAGAGAGAAGAGCCGTACCCCATCGGCGTTCTGCTGGTGGCTGGGCGTCCCTGCACGTCACTTTGTGACAGGTCTGGAAATGAGCATGGGACGAGGCTGACGTGGATGGCAGGGAGCGATGCTATTCTGGTCGAGCCAGCCACCAGAGGATGGAAGCAGGGTGACATCTCCCTGCGGGTCGGGGCGGCTGGGGTCATGGGCACGCTGATGAGACGCCAAGACAGGGCGAGCGAGAGCGAGAGTGCGACACAGCTTCATGTAGAGGGCGACAAGCACGACGGACGTCGACGGGCGAGGGGCAGCGGAATAATTGCGAAGGGGTTGCGGTGGCTGCATAGAGAGTGCCACGGATACTGCGGTGCTCGCTGAGTCGGGAACAAAAAGTGTCGAGCGAGTGCAAGGCCACCAATGGGGGGCGGCGAGAAAGTGCAGCATGTAACACTAGGAATTCCTTTTTCGCAGGCCGGTGCAGCAGGCAGTGTGAGACACGGAATGTGCTGACAACCGCTTTGAGCATGGTCGCAAGCGTCTCGTGTATGCTGTGCAATGGTGCTGTGCAATGATGCTGTGCAATGTAGGGAGAGGTGGCGGCGGGGAGAGAGGCCAGAAATGCATCACGGGCAGTGGTTGAAGGGGGAGAGGAGAGCGGCATATCATCATTTCCCACCCCTCCTCCCAGATGCAGGGAAGCGCTGTTTGCTTCGCCTAGGACTTTTTGCCAACTGCCGAGTGACGGATCAAGTGGCGAATATGCAGCTTGCCGTTGATTGTCGGTTTTCGCTTGCGTTGCCGTTTGCCCTGTTGCACCCCGAGACGCACAAAGCCGCCATCAATAGCCTCTCTCCTCACTTGGCGCACGCAATGGTCGGGCCGCGACCTGCACAGTTGCCATTTCGTGTATTTGGATTTCAACTGTGTGAGCGCAGCACGAATCATACATATAAACCAGGCCAAAACATGCATTGAGCGGCGCACACTGCCTGCTGCTTCTTCTCAAGCTCCTCCTCACTCACTCAGTCTAGGAACCTGTGCCCCATTTCCTGAGACAGTCCTCTTTCTTTCTTTTTTTTTTTTACTTTTTTTTTTACCACAACATCAACAACATTAGCCACTTCACAATGTCCCTTCCTCATCTCTCTCAATGTCTTGGATCCATGTCTCTTAACGAGACACCAGGTGGAGGTGATGAGGATGACGACTCCTTTTACGACTACCCAGGCTCGCCTCTTAACTGGGAGTACTGGAAGATAGAATACGGCGAAGAACTTTTTCAGGAAATGATGGGACTACTGTGCCGGCTGATGACATTATGGTACAGACTGTGCTACACCTGCCCCGACACTCTTCAGGAAAGGGCAGATGGGCTCGATACAGTCGGACCCATGGGGTTCGCCTACGTCATCCTGGGAGAAATAGAGCTCACCGTCTATGGTGGCAAGGACCTCATCATCAAGAGGTTGTCGCTTGAGGAGCTCAACTCCCGCATCGAGGCGCTGGAGGAGCAGTTCCTACAGCTGCTGACCATGCGGTTCGACCCCACCCTCGCCCCCGCCATCGCCGATCCATACGAGTCGGCCGTGAGGTTCAGCGAGCGCCTGTACATGAACAGGCGGCCAGAGAACCTGCCGCAGGACGAGCCCGGGCTTTTCCTTTTCATTACCTACGTGGCTTGCCGTCTAGGCTATGTCATGCCCATCTCGTCCGCGCCCGGCCACGAGGCACGTGTGCTTGATCAGTTGTACACGTGCGCTGAGACGTCGTGGACAAAAGATTCGCTTGAGGCCATGTGGTCCTACTGAGGGGATGTGTTTCTCGGGAAGCAAATATTCTGTCGTACTGAATGTGTAGTTGGGAATCGTGGCGTTTGCTTTCGGTGCCGTTGAGGGCTCCTGTACGGGTTGGCTTGGGATTTGTGATTATTGCTGGTGCTTTTAAGGCTTCATGTATGGGTTGGTGTATGGGTTGATGTATGGGGCTGGTGTATGGATTGGTGTACGGGCTGGTGTCCCGGTTGGTGTACCGGTTGACCTGTATCAATGGCTTTAGTTGCCTATGTATTTTTTTGTTTTCTCTTCCCACAGTGTGTTCTTTTTTCTCTCTCTTCCGGTTGCTATTCTCCCCCTCCTCTTTCTCATAGTGTGTACTCTTCTCGCAATACAACTTGTTGATTTACTGCACTACAAGGTCTTTGCCGACGCCACAGTAGCATATAGCTGCTAGTGTTGCTGATTGCATGACTCGGTTTGAGGTGCGCAGGAACCCGCGTGCAGAGCTGATCCCCCTCGGACGGCCTACAGTTGCATCGGGTCAAGCGTCGTCTCGCGCGCAAGGAGGGCCTCGCTAGGGTTTGCGTCTGTCCGCTCGCCGTGTGCCCAGCTGCCCGACAACACAACCTACACGGGACTCGCGAGTTGACCGGCCATTGGACCGGCACTCGCCCCCACAGAATCCTCCCGAGATGCGCTGTCGACATGTACGAGAATGACTCGCTCGTGTGGGACCCATCTGCGGAAAAAAAAAATTGGTACTACGCCGAGTCCGTAGCCCGCACAACCGACACCGAAATTACGCAGCCGAGGGAAGCGTTGCCAAAGCAATGGGTCCGCGCCAGCGACGCGAGAGATAGCCCGTCATGTTATTAGGAGTTAAAAACTAGCATTAGCATACTCTATAGAAGGTGTATGGCTCGTCGCCAATGTCCCCGGTCAGCCAGGTGATTCTGCTGGCGCCGTCTTGGAAATTAAGAAGAAATGTATCGGGAATATAGCACATGAGAAAACGACCACGCCGCGAGGCTTCGTTGAACGGCATCCACCTTTTTTTTTAAAAAAAATTTCAAGAGTTAGCCGCCTTGAGTCGTTTGCTGCCTGAAACTGCCCGGTGCCGACTTACCATGTAAATGTATCGTCTTGGTAGTGACGCAAGGGGTACGTCTCCTCTTGACGCTGGTTGAACACAAGGCTCAGCTCGCCATCCTCGAGTTTGATGCTGAGCGTAAATGAAGTTAGATCGTGCTGAAATGTGCCTGCGTACGACTCGGGCGCGAGCGTGGGTTCCGTCCCCGCCACTCTCCTCGTTTCGAGCTGTCTCCCTATCGAGGGCATATGGTTGAGTACTTCGCGGGCCACCTCCTCGGCCAAGAACTCATAGTCGTGTCTGGACGGAGGATCGAAGATAGCCTCAATCACCATCTGGGAGATCCAGTCGGCGCCGTCGCCGAGAGACGACGCGTTTGCCAAGACGGCCACAACCGTTTCCGTCTCAGGCAGCAGAGCAATGTTGGACGTCGAGCCCACCGTGAGGCCCGTGTGGTAGAAACACTGACGGGCCGGGCCGCCCGCAAGAACGTATGGCATCTCCTCGTCCAGGTAGTCAGCGTTGGTCCCGATGACTCCCAGCTGTCCGGGAAGCTTGTGGTTAATCCATCCGCAGGCGTACGACTGCTTTGGACGGCCGAAGCCCACCGAGGGAAGCGTGTTGTGAGATGCGAGGAGCCTGTTGCATTCAACAAAGGGGTTGTTTGGGGTCGAGCCGGTCTGTGATCTGAACTGGTGTTTGATTGCCGCCAGGTAGCTGCGGTAGAGGCCGAGCATGTCGTCGATGGTCGAGATGACCCCTGAGCTCCCTTGAGCAAACACGCCCACGGCAATGGCAGGGTCTGGAACGCGGGTAGGAGATCTATCATCTAGCGCGGAATACGATACAGCAGTGTTCTCCAGCGGGATCCCATCTTCCATCTTGGTGCGCTCCAGGTTCAGGGGGTCGAAGATGCGTTCCCTCAAAAAGGCGTGCAGGTCCTGGCCCGACAGTTTCTCAATCACCAGCGCCATGATGCCGTAACACCAATTGTTGTAGTTGAAGTAGGACCGGAAGGGCCCCAAGCGCGGCGTAGCGTTCCACAGCTGTATCGTGTCGCCCTTGTCGGGGAGCACGAGGTTGCTGCCCTGCCAGGCCATGCAGTTGAACGAGTGGTGTCCCGTCCGCATCGAGAGCAGGTCAATAGGGGTGATGGTCTTGTCCAGCTCATCGCTGCCAAACTCGGGGAGGATCAGCGAGATGGGCGTCTCCCACGAGGCGGCCCCCTCGTGGACCAGCATGGCAAAAGCAGCGGCCGTGATGCCGTTGGTCAGCGCGTTCAAGCTGAAGACGGTGTCGGACCGGGCCGGCAAGCCTTTCTCGACATCACGGAGGCCGGCGCTGAACTTCCACAGCTCTGCTCCCTGGTGCACGACGCCGACAGAACAGCCAGGGGTGCCGGTGATTTCCATCAACTCCTGTATCCGAGGCTCCAGGTCCTGGAGTCGCTCCAGAACAGAGCTCGGGTCGTCCATTGGCTGGTGGGTGCCCATCATGAGCGCGAGGGTACCATGGGAGAGGGCCGAGCTAGCGAGGAATTCGGGTCACGAACGTTGACAGGGACCGGCCGGTGGGACTGGCAGGGCGAAAAAATACTAAGCCGGGCCGGGAGAACGTATTTCTGGACAAAATTTTGCTACTCGAGACAACAGGCAAAGACACAGGCGCCGACTACCCCTCGTGCCGAGCTCCCAATCTGACGTGGCAGCAGCCCAATACCAGTCCCCACCCAAAGAAAGCACATGGACGTGAAGGGCCTCTTGTGATGCAAGGAGGATGCACCGAGGAGAGGCCACACTTGCGCGCAGCCTCGCAGTTCTCTCCTCCGTTCCCTCATCGAGCTGCTGCTGGCTATTATAGAAGTGTCTCTCTCCGCTGTCGGTGGTTCTGTGTCGGCCCAATGCTCGGCAACTTACTAGCCGGGGCTACCCGCCTGCCTGCAGCCTTCAATTGGGAACTGATGGGGCGCCCCTTTTTTTTTCATGTCTGAAGAACCAAGATAGGAACTTCCGAGCCCACTGGGCGCGGACCCAAGGCACGCGGATCGAGATCTGGGCTCCGGATTCGATCGTCGTTGCGTCCCGACAGGCTGGCCCTAAAAAGAAACCCACCGCAGAGGATAGGCTAGTTATGCCACCAACGGTGGCGTCACGAAGGAGCACCTAGTGTGGGAAATCAGCAACTTGAAAAGGGAAAAAAGACGATATGCTGCGAGGAGATGGGAAAACCAACCGGCTGCACAGGAATGCATCCTGTCGCTCACTTGCACTCCTCTTTTCGGTCCATTACTGACCTCTCACTAGCCACTACATGGTAGATGTTGCATCTCTCGCTCATTCTCAGCTCGCAACGCATGAAAGGTGGAACAGAAGCATCTCACCCGCCTCAATGACGCCAACAGATGGTTCGATTAGGAAGGTGCATGTTCTAGGGCGGATAGCTCCTTTGTTTTAATTAGAGAAATTCTTTACTCAAAGTAACTGTCAAGCCCTCGAGAATGGAGTTCTTTGCGTCATGGCGTACCCATCACATTGGCCAAAAGGCGCAGCGAACCCATGTTGGTGCCGATAGTCTTCAGGGCATGCTTTCAGCAATGTATTGACGGATCATCGCGGCTCCGCGGATCCCTCCGTCGACAAACCCGAGAATACGACATCCCCAGTCCTGAATGATCGTGGCTGGAGTATCTGGAGCACCCAGAACAATCGTTGGTTTTCACGATAGCTAGTTTGGGTGGAAGGGGTTGATTTCGTAGGTAAATTTGGCATGAAGAATGTGTGTGTGTGTGTTCCTGCTGTCGAATCTGACAGATGGTGTGATGCTCCTAATGCGAATACACCGAATTTGGAAACCGAGACAGAAAGGGGTGCAAGTAGGTAGTTGCTCATCCATCTGCGGGTCTCCATGGCACTGCGGGGTCCCACATCAGCTCTCCTCCTCATGTACTCATGTCCTCATATCCTCATACAAGTAATTTGGAACCGTTTTGTTTCCATGTGTCCAAGAATTCAGCCTTGTGTACGAATCAGTCGCCCCCGTGCACAAACTTTTTTCTTTTCTTCTTCTTTCCCAACAATGGTGTTTGTACCACGCGCAGGTATTGACGTACAATCCGACCCTTGTCATCGTAACAGAAGTACTTGATCGTAACCACCACACAACATCGGTATTGGTTAAACCATCATGATACCCCAAGAAAAAATAATCCCAAAGGAATCTAAAAGGTCATCTTTGATGAAAATATTTATCAGTTATTGTGTTTATGTTTTTTAGCCAGAAATATCGAGCTGTGCGAATGTTTCCAAGTTCCCAACTGATAACCATTGGCGTCTTAGGGCCTCGATGGGAAGGTGGCGGACACAAGTAGCGTTGTATTTTTTTAATTTATTTTTTGGAAAGGATCATTCGGCGCCTTTATCGATTTCAGCAACTTCTCCAGGCCTTGGGAGACTGCATTGGAATAGAACAGGCCATCCAAGTACTGTTTGCCATGCTCCCGGCACTTCCCGTGACACCTCACACTTGTCACTATCATCGCCACAGTCATTGAACAATTTGACCCAACCAAGCCAATCCGCACAGCTCTCATCTCATCCTCCCACCACTCGTGCCACCCCGGTAACCACTTGTCGCATCGTTTGGTTCAAGGTCGACCCTTCTTCAGCCTCGGGAAGCTAGTTCTTGCGCTTGCTTCGCTGCGCCCTCTTCTTCTTCTTCTTAGGTTTTCCGTCCATCTCTGGGGGCTCTCCATAGGCGACCATTGTCGTCAAGACAGCGGTTTTTATATTCTTCTTATCGCTTGTCAATTTGTGCTTGGTCACGGCAAAGACCACCGGTGCAGTGATGAGGACCAGGCCAAAGCCAATGCCCACGAGTGTATAAGTAACGATGATGAAGAGGTCTGCCATGGCTTGTTTAGAATGAAAAGGTATTATGGGAGAGATTTCTTTTGGCACAATGGCCAGAAGCAGATTTTATGGACAGGGAGGAGAGAGTTCATGCAGAACATGATTCTATCATGCAGCTCGGCTATAGCGAGGGACCAAAACAAAGAAATTCCATTCATTGACTACCAAATGGATTTCTCTAAACAATCTCCTCATTCCGCCATCTGACTCCTGTATATACCCAACACAATCTGCCAAGCTCACATGTCATGCACTGATATCAGCCCTTTTCTTCAACTACACCTACCATCGTGATGGCAGTAGGAGATGCATGCATCAAACCTCCTCTGGCCAGCAGATGATGAGATTGGGCGGCCTGCTTCTGTTTCCCACCCAGTAAATCACTCTTCCGGGTCATTAGTAGTGCTTGCTCACGATCCGGGCTCGAAGAAGCTGGAGACCGGTTACGATCCGATACACGCCAAATAAATCACTGTTGTGACCCAGCTCAACACCAAGCCATAAAACCTAGATTGCAGCACAGGTGTCAGCAAAAGGGACCACAAAAATAAATGCACCAGAAAGGAAGCAGTACTTTTCGCCTCGTCTAGTGTTTTGCAAGGATCAAGTGCCACGTATCACGGGGGTATACCCAGCTAGGATACGGTGGGCGCCTGTCAGAACTAGGGACGCAGAGTTTCCGTGGATGGGGTTATCGAAGGAGCGTATCTGCATCCTGAAGCACATGGCAAGCTTAAGTCATGCATAGCTGAGGAGGCCTTCATCCCGCCGGACGCCAACCATTATAGAGACAGGGTCGGTCACGACGGTTGAACCCTCCAAGGGGTTGATGGACTGTCCTGGTATTCCCCAGCAAAGTTCGTAAATTCACCTTCTCGTTTCATTCCAGGGTGCGCCAAATATCTAATTGATCAAACTGCAAGAATCGGGCTGCAACTTGACAGCCTCGCAGCCACCGTAAAGGCAGAATAGTTCCGAGGTGGGGGTGAGCTACAGAAACGAAAAACCATTAGCACCACGCAGATACACTCATTTGTCGTTCCTTCATCTTTACCAAGGTGGAAATAATCCACTCCAGAGATTCTACCTTGGAATGCAACATCGATATATCGACGAATTGAATCAGGCTTGGATAATAATGCTTAGCCAACGGTGGGTACTCATCGCTAGTGACCCAGAAGCACTCATGGCTGCAGGTTTGCCTTTGGAAAGGGCCATAGGCAAGGCGCCCATGCCAGGCCGGGAAATCAGCTTAGTGTAGGGGATGTACAAGGGAGGCGGTTGGACATTGCCAATGCTTTTTTCTCCAAGAGGGACAAAGATGGCGCTCCAAGGGATGATATTGATGATATTGATGGGATGATGACTACCAAAGAACGGAGAGAAGGGACGGTGTTAAAAAGGATGCTTGGGCGGGAAGAGGACTGCCATCTCGTTTTCCCGCGCGTGTTAGCATGACTGTCTTCCTCAAACGAGAGAGCTGCAAGCTACCACACGGGATTGAAGGGGCCCAGTCAGGTGGGAGCCAGACATTTGAAAGGGAAAAAAAAAAGAAAAAAAAGAAAAACACAGCAGGACGCTGAAATGTACGACATTTCATTTGTTAGTCTGGGCCACAATCAGAAAAGCAAAATAGATATTGGCATGGTCTAACAAACGCCTGCGCTCGAAGATACCACGGGAGTCAAGACCGGTTTAGATGTGGATAGTCCGCCCACGCACTTGCGTCGACTAACCAAAGTCGACCCGTCTGGTTCAGTCATCACCCGTGACGTTATGCAAGACATCGAGACAACACCTCGAAAAGTGCCACAAAAAAAAGGGCAATGGCTTGTACTAAGAGGAAAATTGATTCTACGCAATCCATTTCTATCCTTGCCTGGATTTCATCGCAAATCTGGTCGGAATAATTCCCAACAGTTCTCATCCCATCCAGCAATCACGATAGTTGCCTCGCATCCCTTCTCGCTCAATCTACCCCACCAGCCGTCGGTACCAGCACAAATCCCCGTCACCCCACCGGTGACCGGAACAATGTTGACCCGGATAAATCGAACCAGAAACCCAAGCAACTCCTCGGCCGCCATGCCACCAATTGCGGCACCGCTAAAAACGGTGCCAGCTTTTTTTTTGTGTAAAGGTCCTCGAAGAATGAACCTGCGCCGCGGGTAACGCCGGTCCCGAACGCAACACCCCCAACCGCTCCCCCGATACACGTCGTCTCAATGCCCTCGTCCGCAGCCATGGGCCCCTCGGCGGCCCGCCTCGTGCGCCCCGGCGCCCGTCTAGCGCTCGGCCGATGCGTCGCCGGGACCGCTCGAGTCCAATTCGCGCGGCCCTTCTCGATGCCCTCAAAGGGTCGCATGGTCCGCGAGATGGAGAAGATGGCCCGCGACGGGTCCAAGAGGACCGACGTCGAGACCATGTCCCAGATCCAGAAGAAGGCCAACAACGAGTACTTCAAGACTGGCGGCGGCCCCCTGTTTCCCGGTAAGTCGTCATGCGATCGATGCCTCTTCCTCAATTGAACCACCCACTTGCGGCTGCTTGTGCAATTGATGGGCCAGGCAGCCAATGGGACAATTGCAGCATGGTTGAATCAGAGGAATTGGACAAACCAGCTAACGCACAAGCTTCCCAGGCACCTTCATCTCGCTCCCCATCACGCAGTACCTCACGACCTCGTTCCCCCGATACCAGTGGTACCGCATCTATCAGTGGGGAATCGAGAAGCTCTCCATACTCAACTTCAAGCTGCAGTCGATGCCCAACTGGACGACGCGGCCGCAGTGGAAGGCCAACCGCGGCAAGATTGCGCCCACGGCCAAGGTCATGTACACGGACATGCTGGCGGCCTTTGCCGCCGGCGACAAGCGGGCCATCAACGACCTGTGCCTGGGCAACTTTGCCAAGAAGCTCTCGGCCGCCATCGACCGCCGTAACCCGGCCGAGGTGACGAGGTTCGAGCTCGTCGAGTTCACAAAGACGCTCTTCTACCCCCGCGTCGCCGCCCACCAGATCCACAACGTCAACCCCCACGACAAGGAGATGTTCACCGAGCAGGCCGTCGTCGCCATCTCGTCGGTCCAGAAGGCCACCAAGCACAGCGCCGCCACCGGCGAGCTCATCCCCGGCAGCACCAAGCTCCAGGAGAAGATTGAGCACGTCGTCATCTCGCGCCAGGTCAGCGACAAGACGTACCAGGCCACGCCCTGGAAGATCTGGGGCACCGTGCCCGTGACGAGCTTGGAGGGCTATCTCCAGGAGAAGGAATGGATTCGCCAGGAGGAGGCCAAGCGTGCGGGATGGGAACTGAGGAAGTAAGGCCACGAACCCTGGCTTTGTGTCCTAAGCGGTGAAATTCGGGAAGAGAAAAAGACGTTATTTTTTTTTCCCTTCCTTACCTCTGTACTACTGCCTACGATAGTCACGCATGGATGGGAAACGCGCACAAAAACCAAAAGTGTAAAGCGAAGGAGTGTATATTTGTACTAAGATTTTTTACGTCTGTACTATAGAATAGCATGGAGGCCGGCGAATGGATATCAGTGCAGATAATTCTCCAAATCAATCTGGGTATTTTCTTTTTGTTTTTTTCAAGTAACTTAAAAAAAAGGAAACAAGCCTGCCTCCATGGTTATGAAAAAGATGGTTCGAGTTGCTTTGATTCAGTCCTCCAAAAAAACGTCCAGATGGAGAAAGGAGCGAACCAAGCAACTGCTGAAAATGCTCCCAGGCGGGCTCCGACTCTTTTCCACTGTCAATCTAAAAGAACTTGCCAGGAGTAGAAGCAACAATGAGCTCCGCGTTGACGTCAGTGTCTGTGTCTCGGCTGGGGGTGCGGGCAACGGGGGCGTCCAGCGCATCGAAGCGGTGGCCACGGACCTTTGCGTTGATCCACTGGAACGAAAGCCGCAGGATCATGGCGCCGAGACCCCACAGGAGACCGCCGACGGGAGCGGCGACGAAGGCGCCAAATGCGCTCCAGTCGTTGCCGTAGAGGCCTTCCTCAAGCAGGAGGAGGTCGGCACCCCTCTTGGCGTCGCCGAAGTAGATGGTGCCGAAGATGAAGACGCTGAGGATACCGCCCAGACCGCCGACGACGACCTCAAAGCCGCGCCACCAGTAAAACTTGTCGACAAGACCGATGACCAGGACCGGGATGGTGGCGGCGGAAACTAGGTCGGTGATGAGGTATATTTGGAGGATGGAGGGAGCCTTGAGGGCCAAAACGACGACGGGGATGATGACGAGGACGACCATGCCGCGGATGAACCAGACGTTCAGACGGTTGCGGAACAGATCGTTGGAGGCGGACGAGACCATGGCCGACTGGAGACTGTCAAAGGCAGCGGTGCTGAGCGTCACAACCATGACCAGGACAATGCCAATGACCCAGCTGGGCAGGGTCTCGAGCAGGAGGAAGAAGGCAATGGAGCCAGAGGCCTCGGCATCCTGCAGCGGCAGGGCGCCAGACCAGATGGCAATCAGACCCGTGGAGCCGACGAGGGTGATGATGCACAGAATGGCAACGGTGGCGATGGACGTGCCGACGCGGAGATCCTTGTCCGTCTTGGACGAAAAGGTGCGCAGCCAGAAGCTCGAGAGGAAGAAGTCATTTGTGACAATGGCAACGGGCAAGATGTAGAGGAGCTGCCAGCCAAGCAGGTTGGCCTTTGTCAGGCCTGATTCGTCAATCAGGGATTTTTGGATCTCCGTCTTTGCGCCAATGGTGATGGTGGCAATGACAACAAGACCAATAACCATGCCTCCCTGGATGACGTCGGTCAAGAAAGAAATCTTGAAGCCACCGAGAGCTGGAACAGAGTCAACAAATTGTTTCGGCCAGTTGCGAAAGAGAGCATATGAAAACTTACAGGTGTAAATGGTGGTAATTACACACTCGACAATGATGACGGGGAGGCTGTCGAGGCCGGTGAGGGCGTTGACAACCTGTCCGATAGCGGAAAGCTCAGAGACCATGTAGAGAAACAGGGTGACGAGGGTCATGAAGCTGAGGTACAGCATGGTGATTGTGCCATAGCGCTGCCTGGTCCACTCGGTCAGGACGAAGCCCTCGGGACATCGCTTGCGGATGATGGGGCCGAGGAAGCCAAAGATGAGAATGGGCAGCGACGAGGCAAGGGCGTAGACAATCATTCCCTGCACGCCAGAGATGGTGGCGAGCTCCGGGTACGAAAACAAGATGCCGGATCCGAGTGCTATTCGAGTCAGCTTTACAAAAAGGCCCGGGGCAAAGGGGGGAGGGGACTATTGGAGCGGCAACACTTTTCCCACGCAAGCATTAACTTGATCGAGTATTCACGGTACAATCTCAGCTTCGCCTTCCGCGGCCTGGCAACCATCTCCCCGGACAGCTTCCGGGGGTGGATGGAGCCCAAAGCCGCGGCGGCTCGGCGCCCGTAGTGAGCCGCATCTTCCCTCCCCCCTCCCCGAGATGGAACTAACTCTCTGAGCAGGGGGGGGATCGGGGGTATCTCGGGTCGAAAAACCCGGGATAGGCTGTTTTGAAGGGGGTGGGGGGTGGTGAAAGGGTCAGTAGCATCAGAGAATCGACAGCATCTCGGGAAGAGGGGATGGAAGACCAGGGATCTTTTGGGTTACGAACCTGCTCTCGTTCAGTTGTCTTTTTTGGTGGGTGGTGCTTGTTGTCGTTTTCATCGCTGCATTCTCAAAGAAGAAAATGCTACCGCTCCTGGAGGCGGGATTGAAGAGCTGCAAATGCTCTACTCACCGGAGGCGATGAAGTTCAAAGCCAGAGGAAAAGCTGAATTGCGTGTGTGGGTTAGTAGGTGAAGCACAGGGTGCAGGGGGCTTGAAAAAAAAGAATGGTCTGACCAGTCTGCGTTCCATTTCCTGCGAGAAAGTCTTGCTTGCTCTGGTTTCTCATCTTCCAGGCGATGCCGGTTCCCAGCACGAGAAAGGCGCCATAGGTGACGTAGATGATGGCGTTGGACGCCTGAGTGGATGGGAGGCCCATGTTTGCGACAGAGTCCGTTTGTTCGGTAGACGGTGTACTGCTGTTATTGTTGCTTGTATGAAGAGATTGCAGAGTGAAAAAATGAAGCGAAAAAAAAAAGACGCGGCTATTAGATGATGATTCCAATTCACCCCCACCATGATTCGACCGACGATGCTTGGCAAAGACATGGGTCACGTAAGAGTAGTGCTGTGATTGGTTGGCTAAGATAGGCATGTGGGGGCCACTTGCATGAACTCTTGGAACCAAGCCTAAACTGTACCCAGATTGTAGCCAGACAGACGTGTAGGGTAGGAGCGAGAGCTGAGGAGATTCCGACCAGGCTTGCAGCAGAATTCAGACAACAAAAAGCATTGTGTCTGTTCTATTAGCTTCTGAATTATCACCTTTTTTTATAGCCGCTGTTGTCAGCTTTTTTTCTAGATTCAACATACAATTACCTGACCTCGGCTCATCGCCCAGGCCTAGTTTAGCTAGGCTTCATCGCTCACTTCTTAGATGTTAAAATTCATCCTGCCGTAGAACATTTCATGTTGCTGCTCATCCAGGTCGACTTTCTTCACGTGCTGCTTCCCACGGAATGCTTCATGACCTAGAAACAGCACTGGCGCAATACACCAGACGCTGCATCAAACTACTGGACTGATTAAGGGAATGTTGAGGTCCGTTTCCCATCTTCCTGATGAGAACTACATACCAACATGCACGATTCAGACCATCCCGGATCACCAGGAATAAAACAAAGCTCCAGATGTCTTTGGCGTCACACCTCCCTGCAGAACTGCACACTAGGTATGAAGAAGATGATTGAAACCCCTTTGTTCAACTCTGCCATGCCCAGCCACCATACAAGCACCTGCAAATTAATGATGAAAGATTTCTTTCTATCGTAAAGCTACCTCCTAAAAACCCGACTCTGCGCAACGTTACCTATACCAGTCACGTGTCTACAAGAAATGGGTTGTTGGGGAACTGCCATCTGCACAATCCAGCGGAATACCAGCCAGCAAGCTGTAATCAACTGCCGTTACAGTTTTTGACGCCGCCGAGGCGGGTCATCATGTACCAAGAGTTTGGGCGGCCTAGATAAAGCATACCAGGTAAGTTTAAGGTACGAATTTATTCGTACTCGGTCGCATAGCTGCGGGTGAACCACCCCCAGACGCGTCTAAATGCAAGAGCCTCTCGAAGTCGGCACCATTTTGTCTGCTGAGCATAACTTGCAGAGAAAAAGAGTCAAGGGGTGCATTTTGAGAGCACGTTAATGTGTGGAGCACCTCGGATTCGTATAGGCTTTATTTCTTGTCTCCCGAGGCTGGATTGCATTCTGAAGAATTGACCTTTCCCACCAACTTTATCACCCCCCTGTACCACTCCCAACTCCTCGATACAACCTTGCGGCCCTTCGTCTCCCAATCGTGTTCCTGCCCACACACTACTCATTAGAGCTTGGGCTGAAGTAGCCCGAATGCTACAAGAAACTCTCGTAGCACCGGGCAGTATTTGTGCTGCTTCATCTCACCGAGGAAAGTGTTTTCGGCTGGCGTTAGAGACACCCCGAGCCGACGCTTTTGGAGAATCTGCATGGCTCGGCGTCGCTGGTTAAGAAAAAACTTTCGGTCTTGCTTAGGATATCGGATCAACATTTTGAGTGCGCTAAAAGTGAAAACTTTAGCTATTTATAGCGTTTTTTGTTGTTGTTTTTGGCGGCGGCGGTAATGACAATGATGTCGTGTGGTGATGCAGCTTGTGGACGGTTGGCTAGAAGCTAAAGTCCGTGTTTCCGGGCCCTCGAATGTAGAAAGGATGTTACGCCACAAGTAGAGAGAGTTTTGGGCATGCCTCGGGGCTTTTCCTGGTTTCGGTCCTGAGCCAAACTGACCGAGATATGCCTTTTTATGTTTGTAGTTTGGCAAGAGTCTGGGTTGATTGGAGTGGTTGACGACTCATAATACTTTGTCACTTTCCTGGTAACTTGACTTATCAAAGAAGTTAATTGAGAGACGGCCATTTCTTTGTTTCCATTTGGCTCACAAACATCCACATGAAAGCACCTTCTGGTACGGGTGTGGTACGGCAAGGAGAGGGGAAACGCGCACATTATGAAGGCTAAAATTCGAGTCCCCAGGGTGCTTCAGATGTGAATTTGCGTATGCGTCCGGAGCATAGAACTGTGACGACGTTTAGTCGGTGCAATCAATGTGTCGAGATAGTTTGCGGAGTGATGACGATGCGCAAGTGGCAGCACTACGGATAGTTTTAGATGGGGGAAGGATTACCCGCAGAGCGACACCAAGTGTAAACTTAGCCGTTTATACTGTCTCGCATATACTCTTGAGGGGTGTTTTCGCGTCTTTCTTGGCTCCGCTGTCCGTGATTGCATTCAGTTCCAGGTAAACCGTGAAGGGGTTTTGAAGGTTCCGACATATGTTCGTGTTCCGAACTTTTGGAGCCGCTCTCGAGCTGAATGTTATCTGCAGGAAAGATTCCCAGAAACACGGCGGGGGAAGGCGTCAGTCTTGGACGCTGCATCTCCTGAGGTTTGCGACCCAGCGAGTATGTGTCACGCAACATGATGTAAATGATCATTTTGGGCGACGAGCTGAGAGTGGCGCCTGCGTTGTGACGCTCAGTCCCCTCGTGATCTCGACCATGACACAAAGGAACCCTCGAGTGGCATTCTTAGAGGCTGGCGATTGTGCTGGTTGCGTGTTGCAGAGGTTGTTCTTGATTACACTGGCTGATGAGTCATCAGTTCAATTCGGTTTGCGCTGCCATTTTCCCTCTATCACTTGGGAAAGCAGCGGCTCAGCTGTGACATGTGCAACCATCAACCAGCATCAGTGATATTACCAAATGTCCTTTTTCAAAGACATTAAAAAGAGGAAAAACGCTCAAGGTTCCTTGAAAATGCCTTGGCCTCAGCCAATGGACGATCAGGCACCTCGGTTGCAGAACCTGCAGTAGCCTGAGCTGCATTCAGAGCAACTCGGATGCAGGCAGAAAATGCGGTATACCAAGGCGAGGATCGGCAGCGGAAAATTTGCAAGCTAAGCAATTAACAGGATAGTGCGGCGTATTTTAATAGATTTCGATTAAATTATATTATGTGTCGTTTTCGATTCCGTCACGAAAACGATTTGGCGGTGAAGCTGACGGCCTCGAGTACCAAGATCGGGCAAGACGCCCAGTAACAAAGGAAAAATTCATACACATTTCGAATTCCAACGCTTAATCATTCCTTCGTGAAGTTTCGCTAAACAAGTCTTCAAATCCCATTCCCTGGGGCTCAGCAGCTCGACGACTGCTCCATAGCGACGGCTCTTCTCAACCTCTGCAGACCAGTCGGCAACCACGATGGTGCCATGGACCCGAATGTTTGGATTCTCGCGTAGATCAGAGCTAAGCAGCAGATTAATTTTGTAGCCCAGCTGGCTTGCCTGGGTGACAAGAGCCCTCCAGTGCCTCTTCTGCGCTGAGCGGTGCTGGCCAAAGGTGGCCAGTACGTTGAACTGCGTCGCCTCGCGTGCTGTTGACCCATCATCAAACACTGAGCATGGATTTCCGGGCCCTTGAGCTATTCGCGACTCACGTGTTTGTGCTTGAGAAACACTGACGAAATTGTGCTTGGTTAGAATGGCGACGCAAGACAGGAGTGCGCGGCAGGGCTTGTCAGACGACGACTCTTCTAGCCGGCGCTGGTGATGGGGGCAGGGTCCGCCCGTCAAAAGTGACCTCCCGTGTCGCACAGTTGATTTCGCGATGGAGCTGGAACCCATCGTATGTTGCGGATGGGCGCTGGGGGTATGTCAGCGTTGCCGCTTGAGCACACCGGTTGAGTAGAGGGCATTCTTGAAGAGACGCGCCTGTCATCTTATATAAAAGGAAGCGCAGGGGCGCTGAGACATTGCGGCGTGGTAGTTGGTGGCGGGAGGTGGGAGGTGGGAGGGTGCAGTGCTGTGGCCCAGCAGTGCACTCGCCCGCAGTGATCCAGCAGTGGCTGCTCATTGCCCCAAAAGCAAGCCAAGACACCATGTCAGCCCTGTCTCCCACCTCGAGTCAACCGTATGCAATGGCCCAGGGCGCTATTGGCAGCTAGCGACCTTGGAGACGCAGCTGCATCATCTGCGAGGGGACCGGCGCATCGCCATTGGGCCCTTCTCTGCTGCAAAAACGGTGCCCTGAGTGACTGCACCATGGCATGGACGCCTTCACCGACGGGAGCCATGGGCCACTTGCGCCGGGAGCGAGGCAACGGCTTTCCCGGCACACCATGAATTGCTTCCACGTCGCCTGGAGCTTACGCAGCAAAAGCCACAGAGCCAGACGGCAGTGTCAAACGGGCGAGCTAGGGCCATTAGGGTGCAAAGTCGGACCGTAACGTTAACCTTGGTCGCCAGATTTGGCACTGAGTTTTTTTCGCCGATGGGGAAACCAGCGCATGCATGCACCCTGTTTCTCTCTGACGGTGTGGCTTTGTTGCCCACAAAGTTGAGAACCGTGAAACCGTGACCGAACCAGCGGATCAACCAAGCTAATTCTCAACCCACACACACAACTACACATGACGGTGAGACAGGGAAAAGTAAAAATAAAAAATAAAATAAAAAAAGCTTCCCGATGCTGGAGGCCGAATTCTTTTACTCGGATCGCTAAACCTTGCCAGACATCGTTGGACCCTGGGGATATAAATGCGCCGCTTCTTCCCCAAAGTTGAAACAAGACAATCCAAGACAGCAAACCAACCAACTCCAACAATGTCTATCAAGATATCCACATCCCTTGTACTGAGGCCAGGCCAATCAAGCATCCTGCAAGTGCACTCGACCTGATGGGGCCCCTCAAATACGCCCGATGAGACTGGCACATCTTATCCCAGGTTAGTCAGAGGCTTGCTGCTCATTCACTTCTCGGCACTGCAAAAACAGCAGCTGATTATCGTTATACAGCCTCGACACGAGACTTTATCTTGATCCCAGTCACCTAGCCAAGCAGCTCCATCGATCCTCCTCTAACACAAGTTGTTTCGCCCTTCTCTTCGCGACACTCTTGCAGCGAAGGACAGATAACCCCGACGACAAGGAACATGGGCATGATGTGGAATTGCATCACAACAACCATTGGGCCGGCCCTGGTTGGCAATTGCTGTTGGAGACAAGGTAAGATGCATTGAAACACTAGTAAACGACAGCTCAACTAAGATTATGGGCCTATTTGGCATCAACAGTTTGCACATGAGCTTGGCTTGTCCCTCCAGCGTTCCTCTTGTCACCCACAGGCCAAAGCCACCCGCTCTCCAGCTGGTTCGGAAACAAGTCAACATCAAAAAAAGCCCACAACCCCGATTGATTTGTCACTGCCCAAAGCTGTGTGCTATTTTAGCCTCGAAACCCGAATACACATTTGCCACTTGGATGTGGCATGTGCCTGGGTTGCCAAGTAGCGTCATATCCATCGTCCCAAGGCAAGCCGCATGCAGGCTTGGGCTTCATCACTTTCCCGAGTTGCCCAAGTTTCTCTTCTCACAAACAAAGCTTTCCACAGATGTGAAGTGGGTGTGATACAGTGCCGAAACGTTTGCCACAACAAACTCCTAGTGCCCATATTCGAGGCCCACCGAGCAGTCACCAAACGACTCGATCGGCCATGAGTACCGTCCTTCATTCACACTAACCCGGATATCTTTTGTGTGCGAACCTCCAAGTTGAACAACTCATTGAGGATCCTCGGTCGAACAAACGCTTTTGAGCGTTGCATAGCATCAATAACTCACCGCCAATGGTCTACTCCCTGCGGCTAGATGAAGACTTTGTCTCGGTGATTTTCAGGAGATGCTGATAAAAATCTGGGATATTGCAAAAATGGAACTTGAAATCTTCAAAAAAAAAAAAAAATCCGACTGATGAATAAGTCTGCCTCGAGTATGTCTCCCAGAGTTTCAACTAGTGACAAGCTGCTGACCAGAAACCCAGCATCTTGAGCTACCGAGCTCGTAAGCAACCTCCAATCGACCTCTTCGATCAGCCTGCAGAAGCAAACTAGCAACTTCAGGCGGTTTCTCACTCCGAGCCAAGAGAGTTGGTGAACTTCTAGGATCGGAATGAAGGTCTGTGGCTACGATACGGTGTCCGAAAGAGAGTAGAATGGGAGTTGGTTCTTCCACTCCTGGATTCGCCATTTGGGCACTGCAACTTTCTTGACGGGTCATGCCCCATCATGAACCGCAATCGTTTCACCAAAGGATGCGCCCGGACCAAGCGCCTTTTCTCTGATATTTTCTTAATATCGGGGTCTGAAGTCACCTGGACCAAGTGCACCACCATCAACATATGTGAGGGTCATCACCAACAATAATGATGATGAAGATGAAATCTCTTTTATTGTCTCTGCCTCAAGATGTAGCAGGAGGAGACGAAGGCTTTTCGAGGTGAGGCTTAGCCTGCCAGCCAAAGCAAGTACGACCTTTCCCAGCCTCTTGGTTCTTTAGTAACCATGTTTTGTCACCCCAATCCAGGAGGGAAATGCTATTCCCCCCGGATTACAACACCCGGAAACTCTTCGTATAGCGCGAGAGATTTTATTGGAAATGCATGGAATCGTCGTGATGTCAGCATCGCAGCTCTTAAAATGCAACGCTCTTGATACTCTCAACCAGGCCAGCAAATGGCCCAAGGGCCATCCCGATACAACAACCACATGTATCACGGCTGCTTGGGCCTTTGCCAAACGAACAAACAAAAAGAAACACACGTATTATGAATCTATTTTGAGAAGGAGATTTGTTTACTTCTAGATAAAAAAAACAAGCTGTGGGCTCAACCGGGTGATCCATCATAAAGGTGGTATATAATTGGGTTTAAATAGTAGGGTTGGTCGTGCAAATCCAATTGCCCTAACCAAAAGAACAAATACCTTAATATCCTCTTAGAAAATAAATCTTGCTTTAATGAATCAAAGATAAAGTTGGCTCCTTGCTATTTGAGGCGATTCTTCTGCCTTGCCAAGACCAGTTGGCTGTAATACATAGGATTCATAACCCAAGACCTCCATTAACCACAACGCCTTCAATGCCACTATCTAATGTATTGTATTTAGTCAATCTATGTGCTCCTGTGCATTGGCATACATTGTAGGCAATCTCTATATATGATTGGGAGTTTTTCTTGGATAATTCTATACTCCTATAATATGGTGTTGTGATTCATTTAGTTCGTCGGATCCATGACCCCAAGGTACGAATCCGTGGGACGGGTCGGTGTATTCGTTGGACTTTCGAATAGACATTGCGCTCATGGCTCACGTAGCTTCTTGCTCTGGAGATATGATTTGATGTCTGTATTATTTTTGGCAAATCCAACAGCTAGTCCGTTGGATCCATACCTATATCTACCGAATCCGGCGCGTGACTGCGTGCCGGACTTGTACTATTTCCAACACATAACATATGGATATTTGAGGCCGGGAACTATACGATTGAGATAACAAAGCTTCAACTTGTATTATTGGTTATAACTTATTAAATTTGAGCTTGCCCTTGACTAGAAGGAATTGGTTTTCACGTGAAAATCCTTCCACTCTGACCAAAAGGACAACTAATTCATCATATGATAAATGATTTACGCAGTTCAAGTGATGGGGCATGGTATGGTAACAGCCGGGGCAAAGTGAAATAGGATAGATGCCGTATTACAATGGTGGGTGCAGCCCGTTGCTTCATCTAAAAGATGATGGTCTACCAATGCAATCTAGGATCGTGATGAAGAGAAACTGCTCCAGAGTTTGGCTTTGAAGACGACGTGGGAAATAAGAAGTGAATTCTAGTAGGACCTAGGCATAAGAAAGTTGTCCAACCAGCAAGGGATGTTGAGATGGCCCAGCTGTTGTTGGGTCAAGACATCGGCCTCAAAGTATTCCTTGAGTCCGCAGTGCACAAATTCCCGCGCTGAATCATGAGCAGCCACCTACCAACTTGTGCAACTTCTCTCTCATGTCGCGTTGTGGTCTGCGTTTCCCATTCGCCATTTAAAACCGGGGTCTGCCAGCAAAGAGGAAAGTCTAGTCGGCTATTTCCAGTTGCCAATAGCACGACTTGGTGCAGAGGCATAATTGACGACACCGCACTTGTTCATCTCGCGACTGTCTTCTACAGCAAAGAACGGTACTCACAATCAAGTTTGTACGCAGGATCTCGGTCTCCGCGCCCGGACAAGTTTGAAATCGATGAAGGGACTTGCCTGTTGGAGCGAGCTCCTATTTACAAGTCACCATAACAGCATCCACTGTCCAGTTCGGCGAACGCCGTCATCGTCGCCTTGTGTTCCTACATGTCTTGATGCTTGAGCTGACTAGCGCAGATATCTACCGAACAAGCGAACCCGGAGATCAAGCGTACTAGTTCGCCTCGAATCAAAAGCGAGCCCTTTCCTCATCGAACGCTTCCCAAACTGGAACTGGACAAGTTCTCAGTCAAAACACGTGATAGGTCCGACAGGTAAGAGGACAAGAAGGGGAACATGCAAGTCGAATACAAAGACTGTTCAAAAATGTTGGAGCGGGAATAAATCTCTGTACATTGTCGCTAACCTTTAACAGCAAAGAGGATCGCTTTTTCGAATCTGCGCAAATTCCATGTTCACAAGACTGTTTGCACTAGAGACACGACATGAGTTCGTTAATCACACGTGACTAAGACTAAACAAGAAGCCTGTCGTTTCCTAAAATACAGCTGGTTTACTGATCAAATTGGCGTCTTATCTGTGCACGAATAACATTAGCATTTTTTTCTTTTTTGGCACAGGCCGAACGGTATGATCTTGATCAAGTGAATTTTTTTCTTTCTAGCAGCTAACTCAAAACATATAGAGATGGAAAAGTCGCATTTGCACCATTACCGGCAGCCGCTCATGGAAGCCCGGGTCCGAAGCGGAGTCCGACGCCACCCGTAAACGGAAGACAAAGGGACAAAGGAACCGAGGAACACAAGGACAACATAGAGACAGAGGGCAGAATCTCAAGGGGTCTGGCGGAATCAGAGAAGTCAGAGGAAGCGTGTGGCCGTGGCTCTGGTCTGCTCCCCACTCTGAGCCTTGAGAGTGAGAGTTGGCATCAACAGGTCATCACGGGCTAGCAAGCCCCGGCATTCCTTTCCACCCAATCAACCAAACCGCGGAATACGATACACTCGTCCCTTCTCAGTTTCCCACAGTCTGGATTCTGCGGGAGGCCTGCCAAATGGCCAAATCACGTGTTTCCTTTCCTTTCCCTTCCTGTCACATGCACTCAAAACCAGACACCAGACTTGATAGAGCACCCCTCCCCCTCCTAGCTGCGAGTTACCAGGATGAACTACCGGTACTGTAGCTTGCAGCCCAGCTCGACATGGCCCCATGCGAGGAGGTATGAGTTTCAAATTGAGACCTTGGGCACTCACGCGACGACTATGTGCAACCCATCTTGCTACCCAACGACCCCGGCCCGGGCCAACCGCGCAAATCGGATCAGGCCAAGAGGCTGATTAGTGCTCACTCGAAAAAGCGCTCAGGAGGGGAACAGAGACATGCATATATGATAGTTACATGTCATGCATCCCAGCCCCGTCTGTGAGTCGCTGTGCCGTCAGGGTGGGGCCGGATGCGAAGCAAGGTGCCACCGCAGTTGTGAATTTCAACCTCTCTCAGCTAGCCGAGTGCTACTGTGCTGTCTCATTGATAACAAGAAAATGCAGGTGATTTTTTTTTTCAATTTTCTTTTTCGGCCAGCCTATTTTACATCAACCCTCCGGGGCATATGCGGAAAACAGGACGCTTCCGTTGACCGGCATAACGAGCTTGATGCACTCACTCTCTTCCACCCCCCAAGACTATGCATGCAGAACCAAGGGTGGGAAGCTCCCGGAATCGAAATATACTACAAAACTGACCAATGCTTGTCATTTATGATAATAAGGCAATGCGCATTGCTCAAGAAGGCGATATAGCCCCTGTCCACAGTGTTTGGGATCGCTCAACTCGTCACCTCCTGGTACGTTGACAGTATTGTGCATCTCTCAGTCTTGGGGTGCACCCCATCTAGACCCATCTCGTAACGCCACAAAGCGGGCTTGCCTGTCTCGAGACCATGGCTTTCTTATTGATGCGGCTCAGAATTTAGCACTGTGCATTATTGACGATGAGCGTCAACGAAGACGATGGGGATTCGCCGCCCACTCAATATTCGAGGCGCTGTATCAGTGGAATGGCCTCGTCCATGCCATCTCCGACCATGCCAACGTTTTCGCCAACACAGATTCGAATCATGCTCCGATCTTTCGGGTCAAGCTGAAATTTACCTGGCTTTGACAAGGAAGCGGTCGGTGGTCCCAGAGGCCATGTGATAGATATGCTACAGGCGCCGCAAGGTGCGATGGGAACCCCTGTGGTGTCCAGGAAGACCGCTGCAATCAGGCGGGTGACAGTGCATGTTGCTGAAAATATGCTGAAGTGCAAGTAAACAATATGGGCGGGTGCTTTGCTCATCGCCAATAGACCAACCAACTTACTTTAATATGTGCCAACTTGCCAACTTACACCAACACCAACACCAACAAACAGCCTCGCCACAATGGCCTCTCACGCAATCAATAAGGTAGCAACACCTAAAGAGGATGCTAGCAACTGAAGAAGAAAACCCTTTGCTGACACCCAGAATTAGAAGCGCCCCCGGCCACGAGGCGCCAACAGGGCACCATGGAAAGATTCGGGAATGAAAGGTAACCCCAGGGACTACAGGGCCGCCATTCCCCGCAAGGTGCTCCAGAATTTGGAAGAAAAAGCGGCTCGGCGACACGCGAAAAGGGAGCAGTTTCGAGCGTCGAATATCATACAAACGCTCAATGACAGCGATATAGAGTTGGACATGCACGGGCGGGGCCTTGACCGCGCAGAAGTGCGGCTTTGCGAGGAGCTTCAATCTGCGAGAGGGCCTGTTCCCGAGAATTCGGTCTTTAGCGACGACAGGTTCCCCGCGACACACGCAAGGCTGAGACAGCTGAGTGATTCTGCCATCATGGAAGAGATTGGCGCCGTCATTATCCCCGCGGCCCTCGGCACCAGCAGCTGGGGGACAGTGATGGAGCACGTCCAAGAGCCTTGGAAGAACCCGATTGCGTTCACTGGGCTTATAGCGGCGCCCGACTACTCGGTGGGACTCAGTCCCATCGCATTCGGCAGGACGCACAGGGAGACGCTCTATGACATTGCCAACCGCACCAGCAACCACTCTTACCAGGCAACCAACACCATGTACTTCCCCTTCCTGACGGCCGAGGTCGACAGCGGCTTCACATCGCTTGAGCTGGCAGAGCGCCAGAACACGTACAACGGAGCCATTGCCGTCAAGGCCGTCGTCGACGTCTTCCGTGCCAAGGGGCAGCTGGAAAAGGTGAACCGAAAGATTCTGGCCTTTTCCGTCTCGCTGAACAACTGCTCCTGCAGCATCTACGCCCACTACCCGGTGACCGACTTGGGCAAAGTAGAGTACTGCCGCCGTCTCGTTGTTTCCGTCAACTTTGAAGCGAACGAGGGCCAGTACAGGTGGGTGCCGTATCATGTCATCATGAACATTTACAACATGTGGCTACCTGAGCACGTCAAGAGGCTCAGAGAAGCCCTTCAGAGAATTAGATTCCGACCCATGCCCCAGGCGTGGGCGAGGTGATGGGTTACGTGTCTCGGGCTTCCTTCAACATGTTCTTCTTTCCTTTGCCGCGCCTCATTTGTCCTTGGTCTAGTGTTGGTAGAGCACAGAATGTATGTACTTTATTGCCTTATTGCCACCTTTCCTATTCAACAAGTCTCTGGCGAATTAAAAATGCCTGAATGCACTTTGGTGTAGTGACGAGTGAGATGCCGCCAAATACTAGTGCATCCCCAGCAACCGCCTAGCGGCCCGTAGCTGACCCTGACCTATCCTCTACTACGGTTTACAGTGGGTTCCGGCACCTTCCAGTGCCAACTGACACGCCTTCAGCGCTCGATACCGAAGGACTAGACACTGTTCCGACTACGCTCCTGAGCTGCATGTACCGTTTGGCAGCTTGAACTGAGATGCCAATGTATGGATATTTTTTTTTGTCTACGGACTGTGGGTAAGAAAAGGTATATCTGCAACACGGCACACTATCACGCTAGCCTTTCTAACCTTGCACCCGCAAGGGGAAAAACATCATAGGTACATAAAACCTGGTACGGAGACAGGAAGTAGGGGTTTTCCACTTTTGCTGGTTGTGTCGATAGAAAGAGACTCTCCAGAAGCTGGGTCTCTGCTTTTGCCAGGTCATGTGGAGCAGGGTAGTCTTAGCGCATCCAAAGGGATATTTTAGGCTCCCTCAGGAGCCATGATATAACAATGCCCAAGGCCATCAACTGGCATCTGGATTTCTCCTCCTTTGCATGCTATTTCCTGTATCCGTTGCCCATTTAGAGAGAGAGACTTGAATATTTTGAACTACGAATCAAAGATGAAAGACTCATCACCTGACTTGCAACTGCTTCAGGCAAGCGTTGACCCAGATGACCAAAGCGAATTCCGTCTTCTTGTTGACAAAAGATTTGTCAAATATGTTACCATCGACGCAGGTCTCTTTGAGTGTCATGTTGTCAATGTTTTAGCATCAACGTTGGATAAGGTTAGGCATTCTTCGGTGAGACTGAACACTTCACAATACCATCATCTATTAGGTCCATCCACTGCAAAAGGTAAGGCCTTCCTGGCACCGTACCCACCTTCACTGTCGAAACATGTGCAATACCGTGATAGTAATCATCTCGAGGAAGCAGAGGAGGTTTGGCTGTTGCAGTCCTTTGAAGGCTACGATGTTTCTGATGCTGGAAACATTGTAATATATAGGGCAGAGCTGCGACAGCCTGACCTGTCAGTACCATTCCCTTTCCTTGGTGATGCTATCAGCGGTCTGGGATGCGGAAAATGTAACAAGTGTTACGAGAGCCGCGAAGCTATGAGGGCTTACCAAAGATCTGCACACCCAAACGAGGAGGTCAGTGTGTGCCAGATTATCGTGTAGGACTTGTCCATATAGGGTAGTAGACCTTTTTTATTTATTTCGAGGTTGCCAAACCTGTTTCCAGCACACAGTTACTATTAGCGCTTGTCATGGACAAGAAAGTAGTACTTGAGACTGGCTTGACGTTGTTGTTATATTGCTCGAAGGAGATGCCAAGTGTTTTCATATCCAAATTGGGGTCCGACTGATACTTGAATAGCCTTAATCTTGATTAGATTCTCCTGCTGTTAGGCCCTCCCAGTCAGAAAACCAGCTGGTTTGAGCACTTTTACGCCAAGATGTCTAGGATGACGGACGAGACTGCCCAGGTGCGTTAACCGAGACTGCAGAACAACAAATTACGAATTACGGACTTGAAATTTGCAAGATATAGCAATAGCATCTCTTACTGTGTCCGAAGAACCCATGAGGGAAATAGGGGTGGAGGGCTAGAGATGTGTTTGCTGTTGCAAACATTTACGAATACCTTACAGATTCATGGGTTGATCATAATGCAGCTATTCGGATCAACCCAGCACATACGACCATAGCTCTCAGAAAATACGGGATCCCGTCCGCTCTCCCATAGTCAAGCTGAGAAGCGGTGAATTAGTACTCGGGTCGGTGACGACCGGGGAATCCTCGCTGTTGTATGTTTTTTGTTCTTTTTGGTGAGGATCTTACGCATGGCTGAAGTGCGAGGGCTCAATTTTCCTTCTCTTTTTAAATGTAGGATCGGCAGCCCGCACCCAAACCTACTTATCTGGAGAGTTGTTAACACACCATCTTCAATATCGAGTCTGTGCGATGTAGCCGAATTGGACTCGTTCGGGCTACCAGTATTCATCCTTCTCCAGGAGACTGGTCCCTACGGAAGAAGTCTGTCATCGCGTACGACCGATGCAAGTTCCACCGCTAGTCGACAGCAGCATTGATACTCGAGCCTACGAAGCCGCCTTACACACTAATCTCTGGTTCCCGGTCAACTAGCGTGCAGATCTCTTGCAGGATGTGGTCTAGCGCATCCCTAAGTCGGAGACATCGGTGACCGGCTAGCCTGCACACGTTAGTTGTTGGGCTTTATGCAGGGAGTTAGAGACATGCATCTCTTGTCAAAACGGATGATCTTCGAACAGTGGGACCGCTAGGGGAGCTATCCTGACTATTCTAAACTCGTCGAGCTTTGGGCATGGTGGCTCTATGCTCTATGTTGTAACTTTACCGGCAAAGAGCCCCCGTGATCCGGATGGACGGCTGCACGAGGCGGCTTGAGGTTTTGCCGAAACCCGACGGAAGACTGGCAATGTTGGTGCTTGCTCAGTTGGTAACAAACAGCCCTGATTTTGGGACCTCACTTCAACAGCACCCGGCACCCTACTGCGGCATTGGCCCTTGAATAGATTTCGCACATGTAAGACCAACATACTTTGTTTGTATGACCACACGATGCATGAGGGAACAAAATGACATGAGTCGTTGGTCGTTCCTTTGTAGCACGCGGAATAGAAATGCCAACTCGTGCGCCATCGCCAACCGGTGTGCTCCACTACGGTGCTATTTCCTTCAAATAATTCGCCCAGCGTTATCGTGAGATTACGGCAGCACAGCATACCCACCGCTGGTTTGTGACACCTTGATCATGACTCTTGCCGATGCCACACATTTCAGCAGCAGGACGACACTAGCGAATGTGTCCCTTCCCCTGTTCCTCCATGGGCAAGAGTGGCATCCCTACCATCCAACCTACTCATGATCGGGAACACGTCCGAGATGAGGAGAATAGGCCATGTCGTCAGGAAATCGTACCGCACAGATGCAGATCCAGACATAGCAAGAGCGAGCATTGAGGTTGCAAGGCAGATATTTCCACCTGTTCATTGTCTGCTTATAGGATATGCCATTATGGGTTGCTGGAAGGACGAGTATACATCAGCGGAACAACTCCTGGTCGATCTCTAAGATGACAATTTACACCTGCTGTTTCCCTCCAACCTATTCCCGGTAGACTTCTAGCCCATGACGGGCAGAGCACGCTAGATAGAAACGCTGAGAATTTAATCCCGACATGAATGCACCAAACATACCTGTCATCATGTTTTTTGTGTATGCTTGTGTCCTGGGCGAGGGCCCCTCTTGCGGCTGGAACCCGAATGATGCAGTCGGTAACGGGGACAATGACGGATCCCCGAGTCAGGCCTTTCCGCGCAAGGGTCTGGCTTGTGTTCGACTTTATCGCACTGACCCATGTGACAGCCTCCGCCGGTCCACATGGTGGTAATCACGTACTCATTACACATGGTGGACAGAATTGTCTTCGATGATTGAGAAGATCAGGTGTTGAAGGATTAGGCTTGAAAGCTTCTCCTCTCCTGCAAAGGGGGGAGAGAGAGGGGCGGAGATGGGACTGGAACTGATTGCAAAAAGCTCAAGCAAGCTGCATGCTTACAATGTCCAAGACGCTCCAAAGATACATGGGCTTACCACGGCCGACGCCTCAGTCGCGAGGTACTGTCCATCAGAAGTGGCTCTGCTCTCCATGTACCGTCCCGGGCTTTCTGTGGGTCGCTGTCTCAATAATTTGGTTGGCTATTTTCTTTGGTTGGTGGAATAGCATTCATTCTTTTTTTCGTTGAAATGAAAGTATGCACATGAGGAAAGTTCACGACGATTACACCAAGATGTCACGGGTGCTCAGCGTTGTGCTGCAGGATAGAGCCAACGGTGACCAATGGTAGCAAGGCGTCGAATGCAAAGGACAAGGGCGAATTACTTCATTTCGATGTGACGCAAAATTCCAGCTGAAAAGCGACCCTGAGCGTCAACGGCGATGTAGTCGGTCAGCTCATGCCGTTGCGAGAAGTTACGTTTCTGGTCGTTGAGCAAGCTAGGGGAACCTGGACCAAGACATTCCAGAAACCACCATGTGGGTCTTGAATATTGCAGGTGCTTGTCTGTCGGTGACACGCTTGTCCTGTTTTTTTATCTTTTTCTTTTCTTTTTCCCCATCTTCTCACTTCTGTGACGCATGGGGGTCACGCGACTTCAAGGCGTACCTCGCGGGCATCGAAGCCGTGTTTGCTAGCACTCTCCGCGTCATCACCATTGGCCTAGGCATCCATGAGATGCCTGAAGATTGGTTCGGCAGCTTGACTCGCTCGTCGAAAGAGTTGACTCTGCTGTGGCATCGTCCCATCAACCTGCTACCGAAATTCTGTCCAGCATCCTCGAAATTCGGCAGCGACATTGCCCCCTGTAACGCCGATAATTTGAATCGATGCTATGTACCCTGGCAAACTGATGTGTCAAAATGACGTCTTCAAGGAGGATATAGGCTGGGCCCGCTTTTCGAGTCACGGTTCCGAGTTGGACGGTGTTGCCAAACGGAACGACATCATCGTCTCAAGCTTCGACCCGGGCTGCGGTTCTTGAAGGGAGCAAGAGTTCTGGCCCGAGACACCAATAGGTCGTCACCACTAGTTTCAGTAATATCTCATATTGGAAGAGAATCGGCAGCGCTCTGCCAGAGCTCGGGGTCCCGCAGTTTGTCGAGCACTCACGGGCTCGCTTTCCTTGCCAGCGGCGGATCCTGAAGAGTGCATCCGTACATCAAGTGCCGGCTGTACCCTGGCACGAGGTGTCAGGTGGTGCCTTGTCAAGGTAACGGACGGTTCAGGAGAGGTGGGCGAAGCAGATGGAACCGTCCCATGAATTTCGCCTGTTCCTCACGCTCCCGGCCAAATTTAACATTCTAGCGCAATTGACTTCTTTCCCCAAATGATAGGGAAATCCCAAGGGTTAATCTGTGCTCAGATGTACGGATCGACCAATGACGACACGTTGACGCATTGTGGTTGATATGATCTATCCGTGTTTTGGGTGATGGATGCAATGAACGATCGTCTCAGATGATGAATGCGATCGTAACGAATGCCGTGTATTAAGCCGACTGGCCTTGGCAAGAGGCATCTTAAATAGTAAGAAGCTAACTAGATCTCTGATTCACAAGAGCAAAATTTGCTTTAGAAGTGGACATTAAGGTATTTGTTCTTTTGGTTAGGGCGAAACCAACCCTCTTGTATAACCCTAATTGTATGTCACCTTTGTGGCCTGATTCCTGAATCACTCGGTTGATTCTACAACTCGTTCCTTTATTCAGAAGTACATGCAAGGGCTAAGTTGTGGACTAAATCTGCGTGCAGTTGTGCTTATAGAGCAGCGGAAAAGGTCCACGTGCAGCCGTGCTTTTCTGCGGCGGGGCTTATCATGATTCATGTACAGTTTGGCGCGGCTTCTCACGAACTGGAAACTCTGCGTGCTGGGCAGGTTCTTTCGTGTCTTTCTCGGATTCGTTGCCCCACCACAATGCCGCGAAGGGGTATTCCCCATCCAGATCAAACCATGGGGTCCGGCACATGCCCACGGCGTCTGTTCATCGTCGAGGTCAATCAATTTCTTGGGACCCTTGGAGGTTTGAGACCGAGGCATCCACATGAACTGGATCTCAACGGTCGAAGGCTTCAGACCAAAGTAGGTCTGTGACCACCATCTATGTAGGGTGGGTTCCACGGCGAAGAGATTCCACACTTTATCAGAGGATCAACCTCGAGGATTTCTCGAATAAAATCCTCTTGTGCTCTTGTTCCTCTCTCAATCCTATTTGTAGAGAGATTATAGATGCGTATTATTGCATCGTATGCCTGTTGTTGTTCTCTAATAAAATCCTCTGCTTCTTGATTAAGAGGACTTTTCGAGAACTCAAATAGCTCATATCGGATAATCCCTAATCGGCCACCAAGGCTAAGATCCATAGCCTTTAGATTTTGAATAGGCAATAGGTAGTATTGGTTGATGAATATGCGGCGGTCGCGGATGGAAAAGGCTTTTGGTTGCGTGCGGAGGGTGCGTGCGACATATGCCTCTGTGCTTGGATGCGCGGATTCACCAATAACGACACGTTGAGGTATTGTGATTGATGTGATTGATGCGATTGATTTTTTGACGATGAGTTCAATAAGCATTCGTCTTGGGTTATAAATGTGATTGTAACGAATGTTCGTGTTGGATGATGAATGCTGTGCGTTGAGCCAACCGGTCTTGGCAAGAGGCATCTTAAATAGTAAGAAGCTTACCACATCTCTGATTCATTCAAATTATTTTGTAGAGGAATTATAAAGGCATATTATTGCATTATGAGCTTGTGTTTGTTCTCTAATGAAGTCCTCTTCTTCTTCATTTAGAGGAGTATTCAAGAACTCAAATAGCTCATATTCAATAATCTTTGGTCGATTACGAACACTAAGGAGCCAAGCCGGTTTATTTCGAATAGCTAGTGGATAATTTTGATCGATAAATGTGAGGCGCTTGTAGATGGAATAGGTTGTTGGTCGCGTGCGGAGGGTGCGTGCGACATATGCCTCCGCGCTTGGATGCACGGATCCACCAATAACGAGACTTCGAGGCATTGTGATGCGATTGATTGCTGTTTTGGATGATGAGTTCGATGAGCGTTCGTCTTGGGTGATGAATGTGATCGTAACGAGTGCCGTATATTGAGCCGACTGGTCTCGGAGAGAGGCATCTCAAATAGTCAGAAGCTAGCCATATCTCCGATTCAAAAGGGCATAATTTTCTTTGAAAGAAGACATTAAGGTATTTGTTCTATTAATTAGGGCAATAAGTTTTTCATAACCACCCCATTTGTATAACTGTAATTGTATGGCACCTTTGTGGCTTGGTTCCAGGATCACCTGGTTGAGCCTACAGCTTGCTTTTTTTTATTCAGAAGTAAATCAGAGGATCGAATTTCGGACGCAAGGGTGTTTTGGAGGGGAAAGGCGTCCGCGTTCTTCGATACCAAATCCGCCTGCTGGCGAGACCCTTGCGCTTTTTGGTAGATCGAGATTCACCTGCTTGTGAGCTGCCATCTGAGTTGTCGTCGCGGTCTTTCTCGGGAATACACGCTTCATCCGTGGCTACTTTCAAGACTAATAAAAGAAGTCAGAATTAATTCATGTGGGGGCGGGGCGTGCATCTTACAATATTTAACAAGTTGGGGTATTTGGAGCAAGGTTGTGCTCGTAAATTCGGTGCTGGAACCGACTGTTCTGGTTGCGGATCGCAAATTATGGATGGGTATTGTCATCCATGCTGCATATTGAACCCTCGTGAACCGCCATTCAGGCTTGGTGAAATCTCTAGCAGCCCTTTCGATCTTTCGAATATGAGAAACACGCTCGTCGTACTAATCGATGGGGAGGATGTCCTCGGCTGGCAGAATAAAGGACGACTTTCATCGTACTTTTCAGTGCGGACGACTTCGTCGGGGAGTTGGTTGTCAAGATAATAGTTGCGAAAGTCTCTCATCTTCTGAACGTACTTGACGGCCTTGAAAGTGCTAGAGAAGAATTCTGACGGAGAAATGCAACTGTGATGCACTGGATTGAGGAGTGATTACAAGTGATTACAAGTAATTGTTTGTTTTCCTTGCGAGTCACAAGCACCATTTGTGAACAGCTGGCAGGAGCTGGCAAACCTAAAATTTGCTTTCTGGACCCAGTCTAGGCTTCAACTTTCGCCAAAGGGGTATCAACATTGAATCACTTGTAACTGAGAATTCACATTTCCAAAGTCCCTCTTTTCATTCAAACGGTTAGTCTCGCTAGTAACATCGACCTCAGATCTGACTCCCCTTCTTTTTAGAGGATAAAAAGCCCATCTCAAATCGTCACTCCCTAATTGTAACCCACACATATTTGTAGTGAAAGCACTTTTGATTCGTTGATCTGGCTAGCTAGCTCACTACTTTTGGGCCTTTCCGTGCCATGCTTGCAGCTGCCTCGATCGCCTCGCAACATCTTATTCTTAATCACCGTTTTCATGGTCTGTGAAATCTACTTCCTTCGCAAAGGATGAAAGAAGCAGCAGTGGTTGGGACATGCTGGCCTTCGTCGGCTGGGAACATATTAGGTCAATCACCACACCCGACAACCCAAGCCGTCCGAGGAGGGAAAGATATGTACAGATCTTTTGCACTCTGCCTAATCAACGAAATTGACTCAAACAATGGTTTTGTAAACTGTGTGGCTTTTTATGCCAGAGTTCGGCTTGACAAGCGGTTACTTTGCAAGGTCGGCTTGCATGCAATTTGATTGTAAGGGGTACTTTTGTACTGTGGCTACTGCATAACACTAATCCCAGCCACAATAGCGGAATATCCAAACAAAAATTAATCTCCAAAAGCTTAATAGATACTCCTTGAGCAAATATAGTTCTTTAGGTATTTGATTTTATCCATGTTCGCTAGAAATAATGGAAGATGTGGTCTTCTTGAAGATGAATTCAGCAAAATCTCAAAACGACACACATTCGAGGCTTGTGTTGTAGGGATCGACGACGGCTAAAAAAATTCATAAATGAAATGCAACCAGGATCGAGTTGATGAGATGGCACAATAACCGACACGGCTCTAGCCAAGTTCATACTCCCGACCGAACCCAAGCCACCCGCGTTGATGGCGAGCCAGCGCCCCAGGCACAAAGCGCACACGTTCCATGCCTTCTTCGAGATCTTCGCTTTGCATGGAAAGTGGGTTCGGAAATAACCTACGGACAAGTGCTTTGGTCTCGATGCCCCCGTCTGTCGCCACCGGCGCAGCAATGCCTAAGTTAACCAGACGCCAGGCACTTGGTTGGTGCGCGGTCTGCGATCGGGTCTGCTGCTCTTGATCCTTACGTTTCCATTTGAATCGATGGCGTCTTGCATGACGGGTCGTGGCTGAAAGTCCTTTGTCTCGCCGGCCGTATCGCCGTTGGTATTGGACACGCCGTATTTGAGAGGAATGCACATGGTGGAGAAAAGTGAAAAAAAAAATCAACAAAAATGACAACAGTGTCAATTGGTGGCGACATAGAAAAAATCTAAGCGTACTCTGTATCGTTTTTTCTTCTTCGTTGATAAACGCTTCATGTGGGCGGGAGGTGTCCAGGCCCTAACTTATAGAAATGATGCGTTAGCGATCATGAAAAATGGTCTCACTCAGATATCTTTAGGAATGACGTGTGATCCGCGTAATGTTCTGCCTTGTAACCGATTCAGGGCACATGGTGCGCTTGGGATGATCTTGTCCCCTGGATCAGCAACTTCGGTTGGCTCCTAGGCATCCAAAAAGCTTTTATCGTGAGCCAGCACATGCGTGGCGCCGCCCGGCTTCAACTCATACAGGAAATGATGTGACGGCCAGCCTCCACGACCAGCACCGCCAGAAAGACTGATACAGGGCTTTTACAACATGATTGGACATAGATGCTGGCCAGCCGCAACACTACCAAGGAGCCAGGGGGCGGATGAGGGTGGGGAAACTTGGATCAATCCTGGTCGCTGGCACACAACATCATCACACCTCGCAGGCGTCATAAATCATCTTTTCCTACTCAATCTAGTGGGGAAATGCAAACTACTATCTGTTAGCCTGCTCGGGTATTGACCCCCTGCGTCGGGAATGTCTGTGACAATGGTCGAATTAGCTCCGGTCCGTGTTTGTCGCCCGTCCATTTCAACCTTGGACTTAGCCGACGCCAACTCGGCCCCGGCCTCACGAGACCCGGTTTCCTTCCCGGAATCCATCCGGCTTGCCTTCTGGGTTCGTCTCATGCCTTTTGGCTTCAAATCTGCGCCACATACTTTGAGAGTCCAGAAAAGGGGACAACTCCAGAGGGCTTGACGTTTCCCGCGGACAACTCCAACCCCCCCCCCCCCCCCCTTATCCCTTCCCCACGCTTTTCCATCGTGTCAGTCCGAAGCTTGGCAATCGGCAGGCACTAGTGCCTGTAAGCCCATCATGATCAAAGGGATTTTTGACCAATCGCCATATGCGGGGTGCTGAAATGCTCGAGATACTCGGGTGCGGCATTATCCGGTCAACAGCGTCGGCACCGTCTACCAGGGCCGTCTACCAGGGCCGCCTGGCTAGTGACTGGCCCGCGTAAACGTCTCGGTTGCCGACGGGGAGTGGCCGCGCGAGCATACAACTCGTCTCAAAATGGCCGTACCTTGACCAGTGTCAGGAGAAAGAAGACTTCGTTCCGTTGATCCTTTGCCCTGACTCCCTGCTCTAGAAAACACAGTACTTTGTTTGGGCTCCACGTCACCGTTCCTCCTTCCTCCTCCTGTTTGCCTCCTTCACCTGTACTTGACTCCCTCCCATCTCCTTTCTCATCTCCATCCCCTGCTGCTGCTCCGTCCCGTGCTGCTGCTCCATCCCCTGCGTCGTCTTCCTCTTCGCGACGAGGTTCTCTTTTAATCTGCACCGGGCGGTTGCATAAGAGTACGGCAAGGCCCAGGAACCCGCTTGGGGCTCGTGTGTACGAAGCCGAATGGAGACAAAAGACTCGAGGGGGCTGGTTACTGGGCGCCCAGTCGGTGATCTCCATACCGTGGCTCTGGGCCACCATGGTGATGACGCTCGCCTGCCGGATCCACGATTAGCAAGAAGGGGAGCGGAGCGATACGGCGAAGGAACATCATACCTGCTTCTCCGCAAACCCAAATAAACCTTGCCCCAGCCCCAATGCGCCACAACCCTCGAGTCCTCCCTGCCGCAAGGTGGGAGTCAAGGGTACAATCTCCATACACACCATTTGCCTAGTGCCCTCGTAGGCTTCATCCAGGGCAACCAGGTCCAGCTCGTCTGGCGTCTGGCTTTTGGAGAGGGGCCAGTCACTGATCTTGAAGGTGAGCTCGACATCCAGGCGGCTGTGGGAGTCAGCACTCTATGAAGCCTTTCAAGTCGAGAAGAAACTTGCCTGCAGATCCCCGCAAAGAGGGTATGAACAACGTTGGGCACGCGGAGATATGACGAATTGAACTGCCTCTCTGGGACGTAAATGTCATGGTCACGGTCGTTGAGCATGGCCATCAAGGCCTCGAAGTGGTGTATAGAGAAGCTCCCAACCAGGTTGAGGCATCGTTCTGGTCTCGAGTCAATAACGGCAAGGTCTCACAAGGACTGTGTGTGTATACTGACTCTCGCGGCGGATAAGCAGCTCGTAGGTGCGAAGACCCACGACGCGGTAGTGGTGCATCAGATCCGAGACCATGCTGAAGCGCACGGCAGCGGCGCGTTTAACCTGTATCAGGGACCCCTTCTCGCCGAGGGGCTCCATAATTTTGGCCGATCTGGCCGGGCTAATGAAGCCGCGATCGATGGCGACCTGGCAGGCCCCGGTAAAGGCTACGACCTGGAAGTCGGAGCTAGGATCGACCCGCTGAGCCAGAACTTCGAGCAGGCTCCGGCATCCCATGTTCCGTCGCTGATGGAGCGGGATGTCCTGCAGCGTCAACTGGGCAAAGAGGCCGCCCACGTCGGCGTCGGATTGCGGGCCGGACTGGGCCCATTCGGGCTCGCCCAGGGGGAACTTGAGCACGCGCCGGGCCTCAGTCCTGATCTGCTCGTCCGTCTTGTTCGCTCGCTCGCGCTTGGGCACCCGCGAGGTGATGACGATGGCCCTCTCCATGGACACGTTGGGCGCCATAGCGACGACAGCGGGCGGTGCTGAGCTCTCTGGCGCTGGGCTGGCGCGGAATCGGAATCGCGGACGCGGGGGCGGCGGCGGACGCGGCGGGCGGAACTGGAGGACATAGCTGTGCCTTGCAAACCGGGCGCCCTTCTGCTATTTAACTGGCAGCCTTACCGAGCCGGCCAACTTTTTCACTCGCAGAAGCGAGCCACATAATACGCGGCCGAAGCAGTTGATCTATGCCCAATTTTAGGTCTATGTTTTCTTGGCAGAGCACAATCCAGCACCCCCGGCCGCCGAGCCCTGGGGGCGCCGGCCTTGTTGGACCGGTGTCGTCAACTCAAAATCCCACGCTCGTATGATAATCAAATTCAATCGACCATCTATTTAACATTGCCTGAACCCTGCAGGTCCCGGGTCATGCCGTTGCTTACTATTGCCGGCATCCCGCTTTTTGTCGCCGTTGCCGCCGCATCAAAGGTGTGCGCGCGCTCCTCCTGTCCCCATGTTGTCGTCCGAGCAAAGGCATTGCATTGTCAAACTTGCAACAAACGACTCTCCCTTCCGTAGCCCAACCCCGCTCCCAAGAGAGAGAGAAAAAGAAAAAAAAAGCCGTTAATTTCTCACTGTCAGCAGCTCGAATAATTGTCCCAATTTAGAAATGACCAAAAAGGAAGCATGGACGTGAGCCATGACGATCGAGATCAGTCTCTAGGGCTACTCCATCCTGACCCACCAACTTGCCCACACTCGTATAACGCAGACCGCTTCCAGAGATAATCTAGGCCCGCAACTGCCGCTGATAGTCCACGATCACCCGGCAGTTTCAACATAGTCATATCATGATCTACGCCGGCAGAGCCACAACCAGTTAGGCAAACGCACTTGTACATGACTACTTGACCTGGAATCCAGACAGACGTTATCTTTTTTTTTCTTCCTCTTCCTGACACCTTCCCTCACCCGTTCGGTTGAAGCAAACCGCAAAAGCTTATTCAAGACCTTGTCCCGCCGTCGTTGCAATGAGAGCTCGGTTACAAGCCTGTGGGTATTGTCCGAGCTATATAATGGCGCGGGCCAGTTCAGCTATTTGACCGTGCTGAGGAGACCTCGCTTGGAGTTGCCGGCAGCTTCCACCGCTACGACAAGGAGCTCTCCCCAACCATTACCTAAAAATTACCCGCGGCGACGGACCAAATGACCCAACCCGATGGCTCGGGGTTGCCTGACCAATGCCCTGTCAATCAGGCATTCCTTGTCTCAAATGCAACTATAGCAGCGTCGGTATTTTCCATGTCGTAAGCGTATCGCCGCGCAAAGATATATCAATTGGTTTTGATTTGCCTCGCTTCACTCGAGCTTATCTATCGTCTTCTGAACCATGCTCTCAATCTGCTGCCACCTCGACCGGAGCCACTCGCGCTGCATGTCCAGTCCCACCTCTAGTTTATCGACCTTTTGCAGGCTGCTCTCGGCCACGGCCAAGTATTCCCGCAGCGCTTCCAAAAGCAGATCGTCCACCTCGGCCTGCGAAGAGTTGCCGTCGTCCTCGGCGTCAAAGAACCGCTGCCACTGCCGCGGCGTGCAGCACAGCATCCGCAGCGCCACCTGCGTCCGATGACAGCCGAGCGTCTGCTCGTCTAACGTATATCGCCCCCAGAAGCCCACCGCTTCAAGGTCAGCGCGCTGCTGCTTGTTTAGCTTGGGGGTGATGGCATCGTCCAGGTACACATCGTCCCAGCGGTTCGTCTCGAGAATGAAGCCGTACTCGGTCAGGAGAAAGTCATTCGAGTGGGCCCCGTATGAGACGAAAACTTCTTCGCCCTGGTTATAAACTTTGTCTGCAACAATGTTGTAGCCCATGGCTGTGTACGAAAGCTGACAACCCTGGTCAGCGTGGTTGAAGAGATCGGCTGCAGGCATGCAGACGAGACGATCCGCCTGTGCATACGTCTTCATCCTTGGCATGCTATTGTAAAACGTTCGAGTGTTGACGAGCACCCATGAGTACAGGTATTCGTCCCTGGTCAAGTCAGGAAACGCCTTGAGAACAATGTCGCACTCGCGCCAAAGATTGGCCGTCTGCTTGCCTAGAAGAGCCTTAGCTCGGGTTGGGAGCAATTCCTGCAACTCCTTGGGCCACAGGATTGGCATGCCGGATTCGAGGTCTTCCCGCGTCGGCAGAACCGTTCTCCACACATCAAAATCTTCGCTCTTGTCCAACGCAATCTCGGCGGCTAGGATCCCGTGCACTGAAACGCCCGCGAGGGCCTCGGTGATGTGCTTGGGCACCGTGTCTATAGTGCGAAGTGCTTTGATGGGCACGCTCAGTATGACATCATTGGCCTGCGAATCACTGCATGAGCGGGCATCGAGTAAGTCGTTTGCGCAGGACACGTACCCTAATGTTGCGGGTTGCAACAACACCAATACCCCGTGTAGGAATCACTTTGGGTTCAATTCCTTTCAACTTGACGCCTTTGCCCTCTACCCAGGGCAGGAAAGCATCGTCAATGGACATTTTGAAGACAGATATTTGAGATTCAAAACTGTAATTGCCCAAGTAATACAGTGGAAAAAAAAATATATATATTTACGATGAGTCTGAGAGGGCCGCCGGGGTTCCTCAACCTATGACTCCAAGCCCATGGCGTATGCGCTCTAGTGAATGGTGAGTGTTTTAGCACGTCCAGAACAGGAAGGGCCATGAGTCAGCACTCATCGCCTGCGTCTGCCACCAAATTTTGGTTGACGTGGGGCCTGCGCCAGCGGGGCCACGTGATTCACGTCAACCATGCCAAACAGGTTGGAGGTGTTCCCCAGTCACTTTTAGCCAACAAATGAGGCCTTCTACCGCTAGACTGGCCAGACTTCGCTGCGACTTAGAAAGCCTCTAGGAGACGTTTTGGTGCTACCTGTTCAGTCCGTCTCTCAGGCATGGTCTGAGATTGTCGCTTTTTTTATTCATTTCCCATTCAACCTCGCCCACGCCCGCAGCTCTAGCAACACTCATACCCCGCTGACAAGGCAAAAGAGGAAGACACCTTTCGTGTAAGGTGGGCCAGCCACATCACGTCGCGGGCGTCCCATAACTGCTGCTGCGTCTCTCACTCATTTATTCTCTCCTCCCGTCCATCCGCCTCTTGTCCTTTTCTAGCCCTGTCCTTAAACGCAGCGTCATTTCATTCAGCATGTTTTACGAGGGCACTTTGCAAGACGGCATTTCCACGGCCGTGGACCAGCAGAAGCTCGTGCTGTGCTTTGTCACTGGTATGTCGGCGTCACCACCTAGCGCTCATGAGCTTGAATACTCACCCAGCCACTCAGATGAGAGCGATGAAAGCACAACATGGGAAAACGAGTTTCTCCCCGACGAAGCTGTATGAGCTCCAACTCACTCACCTAAGCTCTCAAGCCCCCGCGCTGGACTCGACGCTAATTCTGCGATAGCTCACTGACTTGGTCAACGACCAGTCCATCGCACTTCGCCTCAAGGCCGGCTCCGATGAGGCTGGCTACCTGGCACAGATCTTCCCACTCCCCCGTACCCCAACAGTCGTGATTATTAAAAACGGCGAGCTCAAGGAGTACATCACCCCGGGGACCAGCAAGGAGGATTTTATTCGAAGGGTTCAAACCTCCTTCAGCGCCACATCGTCATCAACCTCCACAACTCAAACCCAGCCGGCTGTCAGCACTCCACAACCCGAAGCTGCCGCTGCCGCCGCCAGCAGCAGCACCCCACCGGCTGTGTCATCATCCGGGGAGTCAGAAACTGCTGAGAATGTGCGACGCATCCTGGCTGAGAGGGCCGCCAAGCTCAAGGCTCAGAAGGAGGAGGCCGAGCGCAATGCCAAGGAAGAACGCGCAAAAAAGGCCCAAGCAAGGATCGAGGCCGATCCCGGCGCCGAAGCCAAAACCCAAGCCGACAAAGAAAACGCTCGCAAGGCCGCCGAGGCAGTCAAGACGAGGCGCCAGCAGCAGGATGAGGAGCGCCGCCGCATCCTGAGGCGCATAGAGGACGACAAGGCGGAGCGTAAGATGCGCGCCGCCGACCGCGAGGCCCAGCGCGCCGAGGGTCTCAAGACGGGCGACGTCGCCGCCTCCCTGGTGAATGCGCCCGAGAGCAAGCTCCCCTCTACGACCAAGCTGAGCGGCATGACAGCTCTGCAGGTGCGACTCTTTGACGGCTCGACGCTTCGATCCCGGTTCAAGACAGAGGCCCCCCTCAAGGAGGTTCGAAGCTGGGTCGACGAGAACCGAAAGGACGGGTCTCAGCCATATACGTTTAAGCAGGTTCTCACGCCGCTCCCCAACAAGACGATTGACGAGACGGAGGAGGCCAAGTCAGTTGGAGAGCTCGGGCTGTCGCCGTCGTCAACGCTCGTTCTCATTCCCGTCAAGAGCTACTCGTCTGCGTACGACGGTGCGCAGCAGGGCTTTGTGGCGCGTTTCATTGCCCTCGTCATGGGCTTCTTCACATGGATCCTGAGCCTGTTCGGCTCAAGCGAGGGGCAAGGGGCAAACGGCGGCGAGGCCGCCACCAGCGATGATGATTCACAAGAAGCGTCTCAGGATCGATCCCGGATACAAGGTTTCCAGAACCCAAATGATCGGCGCCGGGATCAGCAACTGTACAATGGTAATTCGGTGAGTTTTTTGCATCCTTGATCTCTTCTCAGCAGTTAAAAAAAAAAAAAAAGAATTGCATGACACAACTAACACGACACAACAGCTCAACTTTGAACCAAGACCGGATGAGGAAGGAAAAGAAGACTGAGGGGCCAATTAGAATCAGAAGTGACTCGGGTTGAAGAAGCGGATTTTTCCCATGCGCAGAGAGTGGGATTGTGATATTTTTTGGGTATTATACAATGGATAGTGCCGAGTTGTAACAGTAGTTTATTCCCCCCTGGTCCAGTATGCACGCATGCTTTCAAAAGAACCCAATATAGATTCCTAATTGATCTCTCTCATTTGCTCCATGTTCCATTTTCATTGATTCTCATTTCGACCTGTTATCGCTCCTTCTCTCTTCCTTATTTTATTTTACTTCTCTCAGGTAGGGCTTTACTGGCTGGCAGCAGCCTGGCAGGCCTTGAGCTGCTCGACATACCAGTTGCAGATCTGCATGTTGCCGTTGTTGTCGTCCATGCACTTGGTAAAGTCCTGGGCGATGCCGCCGCAGTTGTTGAAGCTCTGGGTCTGGTTCTGGGCTGGAGCGGCAGCCTGGGGAGCGGGGGCAGGCTCGGACGAGCCGCCGGAGAAGAGACCGCCGATGGCATGGCCGACCGAGGAGCCGATGGCAACACCACTACGAGGTTATGGTCAGTTACACGTGGTCCGGACGAGAGGCTGCGGAGGACCGAGCTTGGGGTAGAGAGAGAAAAAAAAAGTTCGGAGGAACCCGCCGACGAGGTTTAAAAAAAAAACCCAAGATGCGAAGAAAAAGAGAAAAGGAAAAAGTAATTGTATTTGCAGGTCCGTGGAGAGGCAACTTACGCAGCTGTGCTGGCCATCTGACCGAAGAGACCGGGACCCTGGGGAGCGGCCTGGACAACCATGGGCTGCTGGGGGGCAGCGGCGGGAGGAGGAGCAGCCATGGTGGCAGCGGGACGGCGCTGCTGGGGAGCGGGAGTGGGAGTGGTCGCGGCAGGTCGCGAGGCGACGGGGCGGGCGGAGGGGCGCTGGCGAGCCATTGCGATTGATGCGAGGGGGAGCGCTGGGTTTCGCGTGTGTGTTGTGCTGTTGCGAATGTGTGCGGGATGCAGACGGGAGCGGTGGGATGCGGTTGGAGTTTTAACCAAGGTTGTCGCAGGCCAAAGGTGTTGAGAACGGAGAAGAGAAGCCGAGAGGGAAACGGGTTTCGGGGACGAGCTTGTGTGGCGCGGGGCCAATGGGAGGCTGCGGGTTTCGATGGCAGGTGGGGAGAGCCAAGGAGAGCCCCCGGTATTCGCATTTGCCTTTGTGGCGCAGGGGTCCAAGTACCCAAGTACCTTCACCCGAGCTCCCGCTTGTCACCGGCTTTTCTTGCAGATATGTGGGGATGCCTGGAAGACTCGAGAACAATCACAAGGCGTGAAAGAGTCACGCAGCAGGGTCAATTGGTTGTGAAAGTCGTTTTTTAGCGTCGCCAGCTATTGCCCATTAATTCCATGTCCGTATATAATCTCGGAGATAAGGCAGGTGGTCCACCGAGGGAGGGAAAAGAATGTAAACTCCTCAAACGCCACAGATGCATCCAGAACGAACCCATCATCAACCCGCGCCAGGCATCATCCGCTGATGCATCGCTATCACATGACGCCTTTTGCGGCCTCTCTCCACTTTCTCCCTTGGGTATCTATCTACGCGCTTCCTTTGAAACTCGATGTTCCGGAATCCTCCGCTCAACCGCAAGGGAAGCCACAGCGCGCAACCAGGTGCGCAAACCCACCAAGTCGGTAAATTGCCCATGAATCAGCTACTTGCCGCCCAGGCTCTCATATGAGATCCTGCCCTGTCTTCCTTTACTTCCTTTGCCTACCCTTGCCTCTGTGCTTCTTCTTGTTCTTTGCGTCTTTGGCGCCAGCCGCGGGAGAAGCTCTAGGAACCGGTGAGTCTTCAGCTGGTCGCTTGCGGTTCTCTACAGTCTTGAGCAGGGCCTTGGCGCGCTCCTCAGCAATCTTTTCTGCGAGCTTGCTGCTCACGATCTTATTGTCGGCCTGGTCAAAAAGGTAAGTTACTGTCATGCGCGGTGTGTATATGAGTGTCAAAAAGCGTACCAAATCTGCTTTTAGGACGCGTGCCGCAGCTTCTTGGTTCAAAGTCAGTGTCCGCTGCTCCCCAGGTTCCTCTACTGTCTTGATTTTAGCAAAGTACTGCTGGACTCGCTTGAGTTCATCAAAGACGGCGTGCTCCTGCGCGTCAGTACCCTGCAATTTCAAAGCAGCTACATCCAAGTTGTTAGCAAAGATTCCAGTATGAAGAAGAATCAAGTGAATGATGTGCCGATCGGGCATATCCAATCGTGAAAACTTACAAAAAAGTAATGATTCAATAGAATAGGCTGACAGCGAGAAGAGCTTGGCTTTGTCCAGGAGAGGCAGCTGGGATGTCATGCCCTCGAGATTACCCGTCAACGGCTGCAGCGCCTCCTCGAGCGCGTCCAGCTGGGCATCCAGCCTCTCCAGGTCCGGTGAGATATCCTTCACGTCTGCCATTTTCCGTTTTTGTCGGGAGCGGAAGAGCAAGGTCGCAAGTGGCAAGGCTGAAAGATAGACGTCCGTCCTCTCACATAAAAGGAAGTTGAGACGAAGAATCTTGACGCATTGAGGCCCAATATAGACTAGTGTAGTTCTTTGTCGGGTATATGCATATATCGGGTGTCCCCCTGCACAGGTAGATGATGAAGGCAGGAGGGATTAGCTTGAAGAAACAAACAACAATCTACACTTTTTGAACCATTTCATATTTCATTTGTGCTCTAGTTGTTGCTTCGTCTTTGTTATGGCCTATATTTCTTTCTTCCCACATCCTGTACACTCAGATTGAATATCTACAAAAGACCAAATAAGAAATCATAGGACCCCCTGTCACTTGGATGCTATCTTCTTTTTTTATTACAAACAACAGGATTTCAATTCTTCAGCCTTCCTTCATGAAATTATCCCTTGAATAAGAAGCCGTGCTTGGTCGTCAACCTCAAAAGAATTGGCCAATCGCACCGACGCTAAAAAGTCAACCCAAAAGATCCAAATCCCATCGACCCGCTTGTCCTGATTGGGCAAAACTTGGTCGACGTCCAAGGCAAAAATCGGAGCCGGCTTGATCTTCTTGGGCCCGTCCACTCGTCAAATCCACGCATCACCAACGAACTACCCCACGACCATTCTACGCTCCTCCCTCAGGCTTCGCACACGGCTCGTCTTTCCAGCCTCGCCCATTGGCCAGCCTTCGACTCACGCCGCGCGCATGGGCGCATCCAGCCTGTGATCGACTCCACGGCCTCCGGCAACTTCGCCGTGGCCGCCCAATTCGTCCGCCGCAACACCCTCCTCCACAACCGTCAATCTGGCGAGCCTACACAGCGCGCGGGCTTCCGCCCAGGCCCCGCGCAGAATATCACAGTGCCTACGAAATGGCACTGTCATGAGCCGCAGAGCTCCCATCAGATGCTTCGCCTCTGCCGCTTCAACAACCCACCACAAAGACACGGCCAAGGCTATTCCACCGGAGCTGGGGGGCGTCCCGTCCAAGAACCCGTGGAAGAATCCCGATAAGACCGCCCAGGCCATTGCGACAGCACCGACGCCGGCATCGAAATTCCACGTCCCTTCAATAATCCTCCCCGCCGAAGCTGCGAAATCGGGCCCGGTTCACAAGATTCACATCCTCGGCGACGATGTAAGGTCACGGTTTATCGCCCACGCTCTCTCCGGAGTCTACGATTCCGTCTCGCTACTCAGCTTCCGATCAATGCCCAAATCTAGGTATCGCAACATCGAAATGGCCCAGCCAGAGAGAGCACGGAGAAATGCGTATTCAGAACCCAGCACGGCCTCCACACAAGAGCACGTCAAAGCCGACAAATCACACATTGATCAGTTGATCATCACGGGCCGCGGGTATGAAGCGGTAAAAGCCCTGGATTCAGTCAGGGACCGGGTAGACGAGAACACATCTGTGTGTTTGCTCAACGACGGCATGGGCGTGCTTGAGGAGGCGCAGGAGAGCATCTTTACGGACGCTGAAAAGGCGCCCAATTTTGTTCTCGGGCACATGAGCCATGCCTTGGTGTACAACCGAAACAGGAACTCCGTCAAGGAGCTCAAGACGGGTCGCACAGTGTTGACCCAAGTAGCGAACCAAACCCGGCAAACCGTTCCAAATGAGATGCTTTTGCATTACCTTAACCAAAGCAAGGCCCTGCGCATAACGTCGGGCAACTTCGAGAACTGGATGCGCTTCAAACTGCCCTCGATGGTGTTTACTGCCGCCGTCGATCCCGTGTGCGTGCTCCTGGAAATGTCATACAAAGATCTCCTAGAAAACAAGTCGGCACAAAGCCTGATGCACAAGCTTCTCCAGGAAATCGTCACCGTGGTCGACCACATGGAGGAGCTCCAGAACGCAGAAGAGCTCAGGAAATTCATCCGCGGCGAAGGTTTGAAGAAGTGGTGCTTCCAAAGGATTACAGGCAAGGCATCGGCGCCTTGCGACCTAGTAAAACGTATCGAGAAAGGGTGGGATACGGACATCAAATATCAAAACGGCTTCTTCCGGAAGCGAGCAAAGCTGCTCGGCGTGGACGTGCCGCTAAACAATCTCATGATACAGGTGGTCGAGGCCAGACGCGCCGCGGCCGAGGCCAAGAGGAATAGTTGGATCCAGGTAGAGGAGAAACAGATGGATCTCCCAACCGTCAAGCAAAACGAGTTGACGTTCAATTGGCAGCAGTAGAGTGTTGTAACATTCATGGCGAACGGCGGGACCAGCAGCAAACGCATGTACCATATTGCATTAGACGACACATTGTTAAATAGCGTATTCCAAATTTCATTAAACGTCGTCTACTCACAATTCAACAAGCTGGTGAAGACATTCTCGTTTCTTTTTTCTTTTTTTCCGATAAGCTTTTCAAGCCGCTTGGGCTTCGAAAGAGGCATAAGATTACCGCCGTGAAAATCGATTACTATAACTTAGCACTTGGCCTTGCTGTCTCTGCCCAGAGGTCGGCTGGTCTTCCTGCCTTTATTGCTACATTGCCTGCCATGATATTAGTAGCATGTGTATAATCTTAGTTCCGGCAAACCGGACCGTTTGCCGTTTTGTGAGGTGGTATGGTGATGTTAGGTCTATGTTACCAAGACAGATAAGCATTACTTAGCCCTAAAGTTGTCTCAGTCCATTGTATCCCTTGGCGTTGCGTGCAAGAGATGGGAGAAATTCCTGGGTTTTACCTTTCCTGATGAATGTATATCTGCATTGTGTTGGCGAGAGTTGAAGCGCGATCTAATTGCTCCATACTTGCCACTCATCTCGAGAGGCTTATAGTCGTGATCAAAAGAAGATGTTAACTGCCCCTGCAAGAGAATGGCTCGATGCTTAATCCGGATTTGATGCATTGTTACATTTAGATAGTTTACATCAAACCTCTATGCTCTTTTAAGGCCCATTAGACCACCCATGGTACAGCAATAAGCCTCAAAAAACGTCTACTAATGGCTGGGCCACCTACCACGGAGCCTATACGGGTTGTTGTATGGTGTGAATGGAGCCAAAATTATCAACCTCATCCATTTTGAGATATGGCGCTATTTTTATCACTATTTTCAAGTGTATTTTCAAGATTTCCTTTTCGGAATACTTCAGTGCTGATAAAACTCAAGCTTGATTGATCTCATTGTCAGTTAGTTCTTGGTCTCTCTGGGTCCACTTTTGCCTATCAAGATGCCGTACAAAAATCCTTGACTGCTGGAAGAAGGTCGATTTTCCGGCATGACTGGAAGATTGTTCATACTTGTCTTTTGGTTCGCTAGGAGCAACAGGGAAAGCGTTGAGACCGGTCGGTAGACGAGGGATCGAGAAAACAGCAACTTCTCCAGCCACAAATACGAGGCAAAATCCTCAACCCAAGAACGATTCGTGAGACATACTAGCTAAGCCCACAGCGCCAAATTGCAGCAGGTTTCAAGTCTAGAAGCAGGTAAAGCACTGAGGGGGTGTTGGTGAAGTGATGAGCTTAATCCCATTGGGTTTTCGCAAGGGAAGGAATGCGCGACGACCCTGGTCTAACGCAAAATGGGAGCTGGTCGAATGTTGACGAAAATTTATTGCCACATCAAAGAACAGAACGTGAGGCCCTAGAAAGTGTGCTGTCGCGGGAAGGACATTGGTTACCATCGAACGTTTATTTACTTCGATTTGTCGCTTGAGCTATCAGCTGGGGTATCCTGCGAAGATGCAATAACAACCAAGTAGCATAAATTTATGATTCATTGGCTCAGGAATAGAGACGTAGATGACTAAAGTCCCTTGAAAAATACCGATTGTACGCCACCTCGTGGCCTTGCTCCGACAAACGCATTCTCGAATACGAACTTTACCTTGGCGTTGCAACGCGGATAAGCGCTTCAGCTTGGTTCGCTATTCAGTACGCATCCATATCATGGCAAGTCGGAGGTGAGCCCGAGAAACAGACTGGGCCGAGGGCGAGCAATGGGGGAGTAGAGGTTGCATCGAGGTGCGCTTGGCGACAGGGGAAGTGGTCATGACAACTTGATGCAGGTCATGTGACGCCTCAGCGGCAAGTGCCCCTCCACCAAGTGAAGCCCCGCGGTCGGCTCCTGCTGGGCTGATTCACCCGACGACAAAACACGACTCTCGCCAAAAATGGATGACGCAGAACTAGACCAGGTGGGTTGGCCAGATTTCGCAGGCCTTGCTCCGACCGCATGCTGACGTATTGCGACACCAGATCCGAAAAGCTCGTCTTGAGCAGCTCAAGGCACAGGGCGGTGGCGGCGGCGGCGGCCCCTCAGGCGGACAGCAAGACGGGCAGCGACAGTGAGCAGTCTCCGATTCCCCTTCAGCCCTATATACGAGGGGTTCACATTTTATACACCTTTTTTTTTTGTCTTTTGTTATCCTCGCTAACGCCACCGCGCAATGAATCAGGCAGTCCGACGACGCGCGACAGCACGTCCTCAACCAGATCCTCCACCCGGAAGCCATGGACCGGCTGGGCCGCATCCGCCTCGTGAAGGAAGAGCGCGCCAACGACGTCGAGAACCGCCTCATCATGCTCGCCCAGACCGGCCAGCTGCGCCAAAAGGTCACCGAGGACCAGCTCAAGGACCTGCTCAACGCCATGTCTGAGAAGAAGGAGGAGGAAAAGATTGTTGTTAGCAGGCGCAAGGCCTGGGACGATGATGACGACCTGCTGGACTTGTGAATAAAGTCCTGTGGGATGAGCTCAAGATGAGGGCTGGGGAGTGAACACAAAAAAAATTGATGTGTAACGATTCCATGATACCATTCAAGTCAGTATGCTTAGGGCAAGGCGAGGCACATGGGTTTGGGCAGGCAGAGAGTTTATTATCCTTTTCAAGCAAACTGAGAAGAAGCAATGCAAAATGGAAGAAAACAGAGTCTCTTTCTTTGATTCCAAATCGTACATGGTTATTGCTGACTTTCAAATCATGACATCTTACACTAGAGTACATACAAAATGTAGGTGGGTTAGTATTACAGGGAATCGTCGTCTCGCAGTCCAACCAACCCAGTGAAGCAGACGGAGAGGGATTGCCGTCTGTTACTGCAATGCAATATTAGAAGCCTCTCTCCTTGAGGTCCTGTAGCCGCTTCTTCTCCTGGCGCTCCCTCTTTCGAATGGCCCGCATGTCGGGGGGCCGCTCGATGCCCAGCTCGGCCCGCAGGTCGTCGACGTCGTCCTCGAGGCGCTCCTCCCAAAATACATTGATGACGTCCTTACCGCGGGCGCCGTTGCGGATGGCCCAGGGAAAGTATATGGAGGCGAAGCGCTGGCGCTCGCCGCGCTTCATGGTGGCGGCGGCCAAGATGCTCAGCCCCGTCATGGGCAGCAGGGTGTTTGCGAACTCGAAGGCCTTGAGGGCCACCTCGCCCTCGCGCACGATGGGCAGGCCCGTCAGCGCGTGGTAGAAGTCGTGGCACTCGCGGTAGCGCTGCATGACGTAGGCGCACTCCTCGTCGTCGATGTAGCGCACCGCCGCCCGCGTGTCGGGCGAGACGCCCTCGCGGTCCAGCCAGCCCACGTAGGCCCGCCCCACGCTGTTCTCGGACAGCCGCCGGAGGGCGTCGAGGTCGAGCGTCTTGGACGAGATGCGCGGCCGCTGGCGGAGGATCCGGCGGCCGGTCGGGTCGGCAAGCATGCTGTCGCGGAGGCGGTAGATGAAGTAAGGCGTAGCCGTTGCCTCGCCCGTGGCGGCGATGAGGTCTGCACAAAAAAAAACGAGTCAGGTTTGGTCGGCCTTCGTGTCGCGGGGACCAGCGAGAGGGGCCAGTCGGCACATACCGTGGCGGTAAGGATCAAAAAAGGACCAGACGCTGGCGCCGACGGCCAGCCCGAGACGCTCAACCTTCGTCAATGGGACATGGCCGGGGTAGTTTGGTGGCGGGCGGTTGAAGATGGAAAAGGTGCGGCGGGACGTTGACAGCGACGAGGCACAACCTGCGCAGACAGCGGAACGCACGAGACGGGTCTGGCTGGCCGAGGCGGCGGAGCGCAATCGCGGAATGGCTGCCTCCATTTCCAATGCCTGCCCGTTGGGTTGTTGTTTGGGAGGTAGAAGCGGCCAGAGGAGGTGAAGGCAAGCTCGTATGATGGGCCGATGTGGGATGAGATTCGGAGCTTGGAGTGGGGCCGCATCCGGTGCTTGGCGGGCGAGCTACACCACTTACCCTAAATAAACAATAAACCAGGTTAACGTACAACCAGCTTGAGTCCAGCTCCTAAACCATGGCTGTTACGAGAATCTGATGAATTGACCGAACGCCTAGATTTCTCATCGCCCTAGCCTAACAATATAACAAATAGCTATGCGATCGGTAATTACAGACCCGGAACAGTACTCCTCCACCATCAAACCGACACCATCTGCCAGGCAAATAGACCAAAACATGCATGAAACACCACAAACGCTTTGTTTACGCCGGATCCTAACCCTTACATGCCTTGATTCTATGATACACTGGAGCTGAATCCTAATCCTCACAGCCCCTTGAATGAATGCCCTTTGACCGTCGCCATGTCTTGAACAGCCGAGTCAATAGAGAAAAAAATTATGGCCCCGACTTCCACCAGAGAAACCCCCATCCTGTCAAGTATCACGTTCAAAAAAAACCCAAAATGTCAAGGAAGTGCAGCTTCTGGACACGTCTTCCAGGTCCATCCGCTTCCACACCTCCTGCGCCTGCTCAGCGGCGAGGCACCCATTTCCGAAACGGGACACGGCGACTGCCAATGTCCTACTCTGGACGTGGTCGCTTGGTGCCGTGAGGGTTGCCCCAATCACCACCGCCGCCGCCCTGGTTCTGGCCCTGAAATCCAAAGCCCGGGTTGAAGTTGGGCGCCATGCCTTGGAAGCCTGAGGGTTGTTAGCATGAGGCTTCTCTGGCTTGGATAGCTCAACAAGAATCGAGAAGCAGCAGAGGAACTTACCAGGCATTCCGTTTGGTCCCATCATTCCCATACCCATGTTTCCTGGCATTCCCATGGGGTTCATACCGCCCATGGGGTTCATGCCCATCATGCCACCGCCACGACCACGCATTCCGCCTGGACCGCCGCGCATCCCTCCGCCCATGCCGCCGCCCATCATGCCTCCTCGGTTGAAGCCAAAGTTGCCACCTCCGCCGCCGCCGCCGCCCATAGGGCCGTTGAAGTTACCGCCCATGTTATTATTGAAGCCCATGTTGTTGTTATTATTAAAGTTGCGATTGAAGCCGCCCTGGTTCATGCCGCCCCTGTTGTATCCTCCGCGACCTCGGAAGCCGCCGCCACCGCCGCCAAAGTTGCCACCGCCTATGGTATTGTTACCACGGTCGTATGAACCGGGAGCGGGCCTGTTCTGGTCCTTTGCTCGAGCTGGCGCATCCTTGGGCAGGGTCTTGAAGGGGTTGAGGGATGGGTTCCAGTATGACAAAGTAACCCTTTTCTGACCAGACTGGCCGTCACTATTCAATATATCCTCGACACACCGTTTCACGGCGGTGGCTGCCTGTAGAGAATAAAATTCGACATAAGCTTGCCTGGGATGGGGTCAGCTGGGGCTTCCGGGTGCATCAGTTCATCTGGTGTGTCCTTACCCTTTGCTCTTGCCATTAACTTTGTGCTCACTAAACGTAATATCCTTCAAGTCGTCCTCGGAGTCGGCTTGCCGAGCCCAGCCCCGAATATCGTCATCAGTGGTCCACCAGCTGAGCTCGGAAAACATGACAGATGTGGTGGCATTGGGGTCAATCGGCCGGTCATCCTCTTCTTTCACCTTGCCGTCGCGGTGGGAGGGGGCGCCGTCGTCATGACCGTGGGCATCGTGATGTCTTGGCTCATCCATGTATTCATCATCATGATGAGGGGCGTGGTGGTGGTTTTGGTTATCCTGTCGTGGCTCGTCTCGATAGTCGTGTTGGTCATCGCGGTGTCCGTCGTGATGGTGGTCATTCGGGGGGGCATCGCCATAGAAATCGATTTCAAAATCGTCCTGTGCCATGATGAGGGTGGTGAAGCGCGAAGCTCGGTCAAAAGTTGCGTGTAGAAAGGGAAGCGACAAGGGGTTGGCCCAATATTGGTATTAGTCTTGCGAGATACAGCAGTCGTCCTCTGGATTTTGCTTTCTATCAGCCACTCATGACTCCATCGACAGCAGGACCCGAGCCGCAGCCCCGGAGGGCAGAAACAATAACAGCAACAGGAAGATTTCATATACGTACACTCTTTGCGAACAAGACTGAGTATAAAAACAGGCAGGTAGGTATGTTTCTCAACACCAACACAAGCTCAAACTCGCGAGATTCAATCCCGAGGACGAAGCTCTGTGCTTGCAATCCTCAAAACCCAGCCACTCTTTGGTCAACTCGACACAGGCTCGAACACGCAGGCAAAGCTAGGGATGGACTGAACCCAGCACACAGTCACCACAAGCCTGGCGAAACCAAATCACTCCTACTCGACAAGCGCAGCCTCGTCTGTCAGGTCGGGTCGGGTCAGGTCAGGTTGCCGTCGCAATCTTATCAGGGTGCGCGAGGTGATGGAGGCGAACGAGTTCGGGGGGGGAGAGCCGTAAGCAGAGGGCGGGCGCACGTGGAGAAATGGGAACCGAGTCAATCGCGCAAGGTGGTCGAAGAAATTCGCCGATCGTCGCGGGTGATACGGAGCTTGGTGGTTGTGCCTGGGATGCAATGCAGCGAGGCAGTCACACAGCAGCTGCACCTAAGCCGAGACGGTGATGGAGCTTCCCCGGACAGGCAAAAAAAAAAAAAAAGAATAGCAATAATAATAATAGAATAACCCAGGACCCAGGAACCCGGACCAGTCGAGGACACACAGGTAGGGCAAAGGCTGTCTTGAACAAGGTCGGGTTGGCTCTGGGGGTGAAGGACAACAACAACCAGAGCGCGAAAAGACAAAGGGACGGGGTTGGGAAGAGGAAACGCAAACGGATGTCGACGTGGAGAGGTGGAGGTTGCAGAATTGCTCTGACCCAGGACAAGGCACCGCCACGGCAGCTTGGTGGTTCTGGGCCTGGCGTTTTGGTCCTTTTTTTTTCTTCCCTTTGGGCCTGGGGCAGAAGGGAACCTCTCACTGCCTGCCCCCCCGGTAGCCTGTAGCTTTGGGGACCAGCAGCAGCCTAGCTGCCCGCCAGGAAACCCAGTTTTGGGACGGGAACCTTGGCCGGCTGCTGGGTCCTTGGGCCTGCCTGCTTCTCCCGCGTCCTGGTCCGTTGGAGCCTTGAGATCGCCCGACGCACGGACTACGCTCGTCAGGTACGGAGTACTCGGCCTGACTACCAAAACGACCCAAGGCTCGCCTGCCGTGCTTGCTTGCTCCATGGGAGCCCCATGTTCCATACCTCGTCTCGGCGATACGTACCCCCTTTATCCCCCTTCTCCATCTGCGCATGGCTGGTTCGGGAAGCCCAGAAAGAAATTGTGGGGAAGCATGTCGGGCTGCACAACCAACGCCAGCACCCTTCCCTGCGCTGTGGCTGCGACCTGTGGCGCCATGCAGCGGAACAATCGCGGCCCGATCCAATTCGCCTCCGTTGCGGAAATGTGGCCTCCCAATTGGAATTATTAGCTTAGTTAACACGTCGCATGGGTGAAGCTCTGTCATTAGTGCCTGTACTCTCCATCCGACCCCTTTGCGATCCTTTCTCTCTTTTTCCTACAACCACGACACGCGACATACGACACGACCACTTCACCCGCTTCACTCATTCACTATCCACCTTCAAAATGTCGGACCAGGTTCAGGAGCTTCTCGAGATCCCCTCCGAGTTCGCCAAGGATGGCGTCCAGTTCGTGCGCCGCTGCACTAAGCGTATGTCATGATGCTCTTTACACATGAACGTGTTCCGATCTCGAGTTCCGAAAACTAACACCTCTCTCTCACTAGCTGATCAGAAGGAGTTTCTCCGACTATGCCAGGCCGTCGGTGTCGGCTTCCTCATCATGGGTGCTGTTGGCTACATTGTCAAGCTGAGTACGTTGGCTCGCCTCTTCGAACCCCTCACCATGTTCAATTGCTGACCTGAGCAACCAATAGTTCACCTTCCCCTCAACCGTGTGCTCGTCTCTTAAATCGGCGCATGGCCCGAAAACCAGAAAACGCCAGGGACCTGGCCGCGAGGTGTACTATCTGCGACCTCCTCGCTTAATAGCGTCGCAAGATTATTCGATGGGATGGATATTCAAACTTTGTTGAGTACAATGGGGCGGAGTTACGGATCATGGTGGACACGCGACTTGTTATTGCACTGGGAATCTTGAAGCAGCTCAGATCGCTCTCGGGATGGGGGGTGAAAATGAGGATGGATACGCACGCCGGGGCATCCAAAACGTCATCATTTGTTTGTGGAGCATCGCCCATCTCAAGCGACTAGATGAGGTGATAGATAATGTACAAATATCCGACCATTTCAATTGTTTCTCCTTGGACTCTCGATTAACGCATGAACTTGGACCGAGTAAATTGCTCATCCTCCTGCATTACATCGTTGAAGCTGCGCCCCATCGGCGGCTCTGCTTCGTCGTCATCCGCCGACTCGTTGAAGGAGTGCAGTGAGCAAGTTCCCCGAGCCATATTATATCCGTTCCATGCAGACGCTGCTCTGTTAGCTTGCGAACCATGCTGGTGACTTTGTAACGGAGGGGTGTTTACTTACCAACAAGCATTGGGGCATTCGGGTGCCAGCTGGCATCTCGAACACAGGTTCTCCAGGCGGGGGCGTCATCGTGATGATAGAAGAAACGGGATCGGCCATCCAGGGGCCGAGTATCTGCCGTCGCCTTCTTCACATCAACGACTCCCGCAAGTGTAGCGTCCATGTTCCAAATGTACACCTTTCCGTCGGTGCTGCCGGAGTAAACGTATCGGGAGTTGGTGGCATTTGGCGGCGAAAAGTGGCAGCGAATGAGTGTCCGGAGCACCTGATGGCCTCGGAAGGTCACCAGAGAGTTGTCATGGGGATGGGGATCCCAATCCTCCTCATCGTACGTGCCGCCGCGGTAGTCAAAGTCGTTGAGCCGTGTATGGCGTGTCGGGTCGAGGTCGTGAAATCGATCAGTCGACATGGCCATACGGATGTCCCACAGTTTCATACTCTGATCCTTGCCGTTGCTAAGAATATATCGGCCGTCGCCTTTGCTGTCAATATACGTCAATCCTTCGACGTGGCCAACAAACGCTCCTGCCTCTCTCTTATCACCCATGCTTCGACGGTCCCATACTTTGATCGTTGTGTCATCAGATCCCGAATAAAGGATGTGTGGCGACATTTTATCAGCAAAACAGACTGCATTCACATCATCTTCGTGGCCCTCAATGTGATGCAGCACCGTTCGAGACTCAATATCGTAGACGACGATTGAGGCCACGCTCGTTCCCGCGACAATCTCCCTTCCATCTCCCGAAAACCTTGTCGACCAAATACCAAACGAAGATCGTCGGAGGAACCCTCGTCTGACTCCATCGTCGAGGTCCAAAAGATATGGATCTCCCTCATCGTTTGGATCTGTCGGGGCTATTGAAACCATGGGCTGGATAGATGTGTATGCAAGCCATTTATTGTCCGGGCTCAGCGACGCATCTGTGAGAGTCCACTGCCCCCAAGGGTAGCTAACAGTCTTGTAATGCCTCCACCTATAGGGGTTTGATGTGTCGTACATTCGAACCTTGAAATCCTGGGAGCAAGCAAAAAAGAAGTTGCCATCGTCTGAATATTGACCCGAGTAGACGGGATCATCAAAATGAATGATTTGCTCCGCCCGGCTATGGGGGAGCAGGCTCTTTGCCAAGAAGTCAGTATGAGCATTGATGACCGTCATTTTGCACGTACCTGGGTCATTAAGTCCCCGTTTCTTTTTCTATCCTCCCTGTTTCCAATGGCCAGTTCACGATCCAGCATGCGTTGGGCCAGGTGCTTTTTGGCGCGAATGTTGTAGTCGTTGGCACCAAAAACCCCAGATCTCATTAATTTAGTGCCTTCTTCACTGGGGACCTTGGGAAACCTCTCAGGATCCTTTGGTGTCCTTCTTCTCTCCATGGACCACCGGTTTAGGAACTCAACATCGCTCTCAGGGTCATCCTGGAATAAGACGTTGGTGAGGTTCGGGTTGCGCATTAAAGCCAAAAGTTGACCTCTGGTGAGAACACCCGTTCTCGTGCCAGCTGTGAAGATGTCAGCCCCGACTATATCTCGGGATACAAGTGAGCATTATTGAATACCTCTGATTAGTTGTAAAATCCTTTGGGGATTTATACCTTCTGGGGCAGTATCATCTTCCTCGTCTCCGTCCTCGCCACCATCTCCCTCTTCCTCATCTTGATCCTCGCTCTCAAGGACGACTTCAAAGCGCAGGCCATTGTCGTCAGCATCTGTCTAGCGCGATTAGAGGAAACGATAACTGGGCGGGAAACCGAGTATTACTTACCATAAAAGTCATCAACATCGTCGTCGTCGACCTCGTCTTGCGATTCCGGCGGCAGAAAGTCGGGGTCATACTCGTCACCATCAGAGTCTTGGCTTAGACGCTCTGGGGGTCTTTCGACGCCGCGGCTATTTTCTGGCGATTGTGACGGAGGCGAGGACATAACAATAGTACTGAATATGGATACTGAAACTGGGTTGTGGTGAGAATACAGCGGGCGGAACACTCGGCCGTATAGCGACGCTTGCTAAGCGAACTCCGGTGATGTGAGGGGGTAGCTACCCAGATGAGCGTCCGGAGGGTGGTCCAGGAAAGACTTGGTAACAGGGCTAAAATAAAGAGAGAGGGTGATTTGATGGATTATTGAATGCTATTTTTTGTTTTGATGAAATAACACTATTGCAGGGAATGAGAGGGTGATAAGATGTACCGAGGAATGTAGGTGAATGAAGCTACCTCGGGGGGGGGCTCTGACGACATGCGGAGATAAGATAAGACGTGCCGCATACTTACCCTATAGCCATTGTCGCCACACGGAGTTAAGCGATACCACAGCACCGAATCCTTCCGTGCATGGCTTTCTGTGGTGCTCTAGTTTGTGGTGGGAACGGAAACATAGATAATTACATGTTTATAGCAGATAGTGAATTTCCCCGATCCTTCTTTGAGGTAATTTTATGGTATGTTAAGAGATGCGATGGGCGTTGTAATTGTCAAATCCAGGGGTTGCGAAAGGCAGCCTCTATCTGCTACGCAACAATAACACCTATTTCTAGCACATAACAGAAATAATTCAACAGACCCAACACCTTTCCTGCCATCTCTCGCGTGCTTGACTTTCCTTCTTCTCCTTGTTCTCTATAATAATATCCTTTTCGCCGCCATGGAAGAGGCCAGTCGAAAAGGGTCTCTTTCGGGACAACAGCGGCATAGAGATTGGACCTCGCTGGGCCGAGCACCTGACAAATCAGTATGATTCTTTCAAAATCCGAAACCACACTGTGATTCGCGATTTCCATACAATAACTATAGAGTCAGCCAGTTACTCATTTCCCATTAGTGTTTCCATATTGTGTTAGATATATCCAGCGGTTGCTATTATCCCATCCATCAACCAAAACATGTCCCCGAGCTCTGTAACTAACATACGCCTTGGGGTAATCTTCAAACTATTTTCTGGTCTGCATGTCGTTGCAGACTACTATGCCTGGGGGAACGAGTGGGTTGCGGAAACCCCACTGGCCCAGTGTCTACTACTGGGTAAGTTGATCCGTTATCACACACCGCACCGACCGATTTATCTGGACAAGAATTGATCTCTAGGACAGTGAATCACGATACTGAAGCCTACTTGAGTTGGAGAGCAACCGTGGTCACTCGTATGTGGAATGTATATCTCTGGATCAACGGGATAAAGGCAGGGGTTCAACTACTACGGATGGTACTTGAGTATGGCGAGGGAGACGTTGAGCGAACAGCTCTACCCTAAAGTCAAAGACTCTTGTAAAATCCGTCTATTTGCGATTTTAGTGTTCTTAGAATGCTCATGACTAAAGTCCAGTCATATACAGTCGCATCGTCGCCCACCAGCGTTGCGCACAGTTGAACCCTCAAGAGTTGTGAAATAAAATAAGCAAGGTGTATTTTTTGTAACTGAAGAAAAGCTGAAAATGTATTGAAAGAAAGTCGTGATGGGGAGTTTGCTGCCTCTTCTCTGCACAAAACATCTCGTTCCACAAAACCCAACAGAAATCCACCAAGCTCATCCAGCGATTGTTAAGAAGGAAATAATTGCTTTGATCAAACTGAAAGATGAAATCCAAGCCATGATCCAAAACCAAATGCACTTAAGGACTTACAACTTGATCTGATCTCTTTCTGGGGAGCAAGACAACTTGTGACTATCTTCTCCGATGAAATTGCTCCGCTGGTCGTGGGACCGGCAAGTTGCGATCTCGGCGGGGATACATAGGTGATAGTGGGGGATGGTGATAAACTAGTTCATATTGCTGGGTCCACCCTGACCTTGACTCTGGTCTGTGTTGGGGACAGAACCGAAAACCCACCTCCACATTTCCGGATTGTGGAGAGTGATGAATGGGGCCTGAAAACGCGTTGACATAAGGCGGGTAGAAATTGACCCTATTTATTCCAGGAGATGGGGTTGGGTATATATTCAAAGGGGGAAGGACGTTGCTTGGGATGTAATTGGGAGGATATGTAGGTGGTGGGGAGGTTTCAGGAGGTACAAATACGACGTGGATGACTTGGGGATTCACAATCCTTGATAGGAAAGGATCCCTAACTGCATACACAGTGTTACCGTATATGTCCACTGTCTGAACGAGCCCCAGAGTTGACAAGTTCCTCGGCATGATGGGAGGGATAGTCTCGAGACGTGAAGGATGGTAACTTCCACCCTGTTGGTGCCGGGGGCTCATAAAAAGACGTGGCCTAACACTCCTGTCTGTCGAGCTTTTAGTTACGCGGTTTGTTTGTTGGCCCCTGCTTTGTTGGTCCCGTCCTGGATTTCGTCCCTATGTCCAAGTTAACAACATATTGAGCTGGGGGACGGAGGTGAAGAGGGGATGACACACGTTAAATGAAGGAATCATGGTGCTTTGTTTACCGCGTGGAACTGTGGGATGCAGTGACGGTGGATAGCGAGAGCAATGAGTTGCTAGTGTAGAACGCTTGATCAAGAGAGGAGCGTGGAGAAGGTTTGAGAGAGAAGCGATCGAGGTGGAGGGCAGCTTCATTTGTGGTGCCGACGGAGCTTACATACTGCGGAGAGGAAAGGCAAGGATGTCCGTTTTCAGAGCGGCCCCGGGCCGCCGTGGTTGTTTTACCTGACCAACTCAGGAGCTGGGAAACCTGGGCAACAATTCTACATGAGAAGTGATAGACGGGTCGTATGATTCCTAGCGGCCAGTTGCAGGGCAAACTACCGACGCTCATATGATTCGCTGGCATCTATCCGCGAGCTGTTGTGCTACCAAGGTTAGCACACAAAGAGCCTCTGATTGGAGTCGAGTCGACTTCTATGTCCCTTGAGCGGCTGGGAAAGCTGGGCCGATTTGGGATCCTGGTAACCTTGGCTCCGTAGCATTTAAAGTGACGTGCAACAGGTGCCCCGCAGAACTGAGGGCGTTTGCCTGGGCTCCGGCAGATGGTGCTACTTGCAAACGAGTTCTCGAATTCATTCGTGGTATCTGTAACTGCAAACGCTACCACTGTAGCACGACGAAGGCTGCCACCAGCCCTGTTTTCGTATAGATACACACCGGTAGCAGGATCCCGAACATGTAGACGGCAAGGTGCTGGTACTTTTGGTCCTGGCCCGAAGGAAACGCAGTTATTTCTTTTCCTCGACTCGTGTTGATGCAGACAAATGGGAGGTGGCAGCTGGTGGACAAGGGTGTCGTTATTATTATTTGGGTACTGTACCACGACGGATGCCTGGCGGTGTATCTTTCGGACATGGCTGAGATTTGGAGAAGTGACAGATGCCACGGTTAGTGGCGCCGCCCAGGTTGAAACCAGACCCGGCTGCCATCGGTCGCTTGTGAACCCTCAACTGAGGGGTCCAAGTAGCGGTGGGGAGTATAGGGGGTGAAGTCAACATGACGGATGTTTGAAGAAGATTTGCGACCTGGTGGAAGGAGTGCCATGTCTTGAAATGGAATCGTACAGCGTGCTAGGGCTTGGAGGGTGACAGGGGAAGAGCAACCTTGTCTACTCCTGCAGCACAGGCAGATAACCCGTTTGCCACAGGGTACTTGTCAGAATGTTAAACCTTGAACCATGCAAGTGACGTGAACCGGTAAGAGTGTGCATGCCCAGTCTCGCTGCATGATTGTGCTAGAGTTGCCCGCAGCTGGCGGCGAGAAAAAAAGAAACGAGAAGATACACTCGGGCGGGGCTGGGGTTGCAAGTTTGTCGATTGGCTTTCTTGCTGGGTTTAGCTGAGAGGAACAATCGGATGGTGTTGCACTGCAGAGTTGGATCGTGGTGGAAGGTGATGGAGAGGTACACAGCTTGTGGAAGAGCCGATGACAGGTTTGGCCAGCTGTGGCGCGCAAGCACAGGGTGTGGCTGATCCTGGCCGTTATCCATTTGCATTTCATTTCAATCTTCACCTTGAAGCCAAAAAACCTAAAAAAAACTAGAATATGTACATCATCCAGTCTAGGATTTAAGCATGGTAATGTGGCTCCAAGTTGGCGAAGACCAGTGCCAACGTTGAAGGTGGGTAGGTGGGGCCGATGCTGCCCTTGCTGCAGTATTCTGTCAGTCGCATCAGATATCTTGGCTGGCTGGCATTTACTCTCGGTCTGCCTGTGATGAGTCCTTTCGACAATATGCGGTTTTTCATGTACGGACGACAAAAAGTTTATTCATCTGTCAGGTGGATCCGATCGCCGCAAGATATCCGATAATTATTTCAAGGTTGCGTGTGAATTCGTACCAACGTTTGTCTCTCGCGAAGAACATGGACGTTTTTCATCAATTATCAAGATGTCGACTGTATTTGATCAGAGAAAAAAATTCAGACATGAACAACAGTGGGTACAAAAAAAAAGAATTCCGATGAATCTGGAAGAAAATTTTATTAAAAAAGTAATTCAGTTACACTCTTGAACGTTGTGGGGTGCATCGCATTTGCGTGCGTGATGGAAGATTTCGCTGAGAATTTTTAGTGGATGGTGGGTGGCGCTGCTTCCTTTTGCTTACACCTTTCTTTGCTTTTAAAATACTTATTGGGGTTAATTATGAGTCCATAGCAAGTCCTCTCATTTAAAACACCTCCTTGACTAGTGCTATATATCTAGACGTGTATATGACGTGGACTCTCATAGTTGTTGCTGGTAGTAGCAGAAGCTGGACGTTTCGCGTGAGTCTGATTCTGAACGTGGCCTTAGGAGTGCTAGAGGCCGCATGCACATGTAGCTGAACTGGATGCTAACCCTACCAACCCATGCCAAAAGAAACAAAAAAGAAACACCAAGATGGGAACAAAATAAAACAAGAAATATAAATGAAGAGAAATAAATAAGTTAAGAAATGAATCAAGACTATAAACATAATTGGAAACGTGATGATAGTTGTTGAAACGATAAAGACCCAAATTTGATGTGTTGTGCTAATTAGAGTAGCACGCTACTTTTTTGGCCTGACCGTCGGGTTCAACAATAGTTGAGAAGGAGGCATGGCGGATAGTGGAATGCGCATCAGGCTAGAAACCAAAAATCAACAAAATAATAAGATGAACAATATTGGTCTGATCTAAGGCAGGAAACAATTCTGCCCTCTCTCTTTTTTTTGACTTGTTCTGCTTTCTTACGTGAGTATGACAGTAACGTCTCTCTATTCTAACGTTAGCATCGCTGAGAGGCCCGGTACCGTCGCGGAAACGCATGGCGGTCAGCCACAGCCACAGCGGCCGCGCCGCCACACAACGACTGAGCCTCATTACTGTCGATCCTTGTGGGAAGTGGCAAGGGGTAATGTGTCGATTGAGTTGTCGCGGTTGGGCCCCTTATTTTTTTTTCCCCAGCAGATCGTGAAGAATGCCTCGCATTGAAGGTGATTTTGCTGGAGTGAGATGGTGGTAATTGGGTGCTTGCTTCTGGAATAGTTTAAACATCCTCCCGTCATTTATTTTTAATTAACTAATCATTCCATTCCCCAATACGGGGAGTTCGGAGATCTCCACGAATAGGTTGGCAGATGTGTGGAGGACAAGTGGACTTGCCCCTAAAAATAATCCACCTCCTTGCGAGGCCAATCCCAAGCGACCCAATCTCATCCTCCATCCCTCTCTCGTCTCGTCTCGTCGTGTGTCTCGACTTGCCCTTGGCGTCGTCAGCCAACACGTTACGTGCAGTCGAGCATTGCGCTTTGTTCGCCTTTGCTTCTTCTCCATCTCCCCTGTCTTTCTGCACTGTGCACCGTCTTTGATAGCCGCAGGCCTCCCCAGCGCGGCCCTTGCACAACTCGTCATCCGCCACACTATAATATCTGCCAGGTCTTCTCTCCCACGCACGCGATTTCTTGTCGAATTTTCGCACCCATCCAATCCTTCGTCTCGCGGCCGCGACCGCAGCCTGCTGGTTTCCGCAGCCTGCCGATCCTTCCTCTTCATCCTCCGCGGCGCTTCTCTCCACCGCAGATCCAACCGCCATCATGAAGATCCAGTCGCTTCACTCGTCCCTGCTACTGCTTCTCCTTCCCGCCCTCGCAAGCGGCGTCTCTGGCTACACCCAGGACTCGCCTCCAATTCCCGCTGCTGCCCCCGACAATCTCGACAGCCTCTTCCCCCCAAATGGCAACAAGCGTCAGGGAGTGCCCACGAAGGACGCGCCTGTTGACGGCAAAGATGGAAAACCCCATCTTGGACCCTTTGTCGACTCGGATACTGCGACAGGCGCATCTGACAGTGGCCAAAAGAAACTTCCTCCCCTAGAGGGCCGGCCTCTCGACCTTACCATGGTCGACGGCAGGAAGATACCCGAGACCAATGATGGTGTCATGTTTGACAAGAACCGCGACTACGCTGCTCAGGGAAAAACTGGCCTTGAGGGAGGCATGACTGAGAAATCAAAGGCTCGAGAGGCGGAAGAGAGCCGAACCGGTGAAAAGGCCGTCACCCAGCCTCCGCCGCCAAAGGAACAACCCCCCCTGCCTCACAGTGAGGAGCAGAGGATCCAAACTGCCAACGGTGGCGCCGAGAAGGAGACGGCCGTGAACAGCGCCGACAGGGCAGATGCCAAGCCATCTGATAAATCCACGAACACCGACTACACTGGCCTTGATGTAAGGCTTCATTTTGTTTTCTCATCTAAGACAGCTGTAGATTATTGACAATTTTCTAGAAGCCGATTGACCTCCCCGATAGAACCGGCGAGAAAGCACCCCCTGTCCCTGATTCCGTCAACAAGAACCACCTCGATTTGAACAAGGGCAGTTCCTCTACTGGAAGCGTTGTTGATGGTCACGAGGAAGAGGGTATCATTCAGCCGTTCCACTCATTCATCCTCTCCTTTACCATGATCATCTTCTCCGAGATTGGTGATAAGACTTTCTTGGTGGCTGCGCTCATGGCTATGAAGCACGACCGGATGGTCGTATTTACCGCCGCTGGTGGTGCTTTGGTTGTCATGACGGTCCTATCTGCTGTCATGGGTCACGCCGTGCCTGTGTTGCTCTCCAAGCGCCTCACCGGATTCCTCGCCTCTATCCTATTCTTCGTATTTGGAGGCAAGCTGCTGAAGGAAGGTCTTGAAATGGATCCCAATGAAGGTGTCTCTGCTGAGATGCACGAGGTTGAGCAGGAGCTGGCCGAAAAGGAAAAGGAGATGGGACGCAAGCGAGGTGACTCAGTAGATGCCATGACGCTCGAGATGGGCCTCAACGGCAGAAGGTCAAGGACGAACAACAGGCTCATGTCCCCCCCCCGATCGCCTTCGCAGTCTCCCGTGCGAAGCAGTGCCAACGGCTCAGGCGCTCTCTCCAGCTTCCTCCAGGGCACCAGCAACCTGTTTTCGTTGCTTCTCAGCCCTGCCTGGGTCCAGACGTTTGTCATGACATTCCTTGGCGAGTGGGGTGACCGCAGTCAGATTGCCACGGTCGCCATGGCCGCCGGACAGGATTACTGGTGGGTGACGCTCGGCGCTACCGTTGGCCACATGATCTGTACCAGTATTGCCGTTATTGGCGGTCGCGCCATTGCTGGTCGCGTCAGCTTGAAAGTTGGTAAGTCTTGTTCAGCTGACAACGATTAATACTCATTGACTAACAATATTGTAGTTACTCTTGGTGGTGCCGGCTCTTTCCTCTTCTTTGGCTTGATTTACCTCCTCGAGTCCATCTACAGCTGAATGGACATGTCTGCGACAGTCTGGCCTGGTCACCTGAGACGCCCCTCTTAACACACAACGGCTCTCCCCATTTCTTGCGGGATCTTTTTAATGGAGCTGTCAAGAATAACCTTGTAATTGCAAACTTGCTGCATGGCCGATCGACGACACTTAGAACTTTTATTATCGCTCAATGACAATGGCACCGGGAGTGGAGTTTGCGCAGCTGAATGATAACTTGATTTTCAGTCCATGCTTGGGGAATTTTGGAGACTCGAGTGCTAAAATCGAGCTTCCATCTAATGATGGTTCTCACCAAGCACTACCGTTATATTTTGGATGGTGCTGGATGCCAGAGAACACATGGGTATGGATGATAACAATGTATAGAACCAAACCAACAAACAAATGGGAACGAAAGACAAAGGAAAAAGAATTGAAAGAATAATATATTTTGATAAAACACAACCTGGACGAAACTGGAGGAGTTTGAATGGCGTCGGAGCTTTGTCAAGGTTCATGTATCCGGGAAGGTTGAAGACGAAACGGCGGCGGGTCATGGGCTTGTTTTATTGAGCAGGGACCGGGCCGGGTTTATAGCAGGCGGTAGAAGGCGTATCTGGGGTTACAGATATTCCCTGTGTAATATATATACACATGTGTTGAACATGAATATTTGATTGTGTCACTTCCAGTATCTGGGTTGGACTTTACCAGGTTGGCTCGTAAGCTGAATAAGTCGACTGCAGCTCGTCGACTTCCTGAAGTACTCAACCTCACCATATTCCTGCGGGTCCTGGTCGGTTTGCTATGTATATATTGGAATAGTTTGGAGGTGACAATGATTCTTTTTTTGGCTGTCGGTTTTAGAGTTGGTCAAGGTAAGCATTGGCTGTTTTCATCTTCCCACCCCTTTGTTCTGTAAAGATGGAACGAGCACGAGGTAATGTTTGTACAATGGTTATCCATCAAAAACCCGTCTTGGCAGAAAAACATGATGGTCTTTTCTGACGAAGCTGTCCCCTTGCGGCCGGCTCCTTGTGTCCGCGACGAGTTGCATTCAAAACGTCAAACCAGCTTTCGGCATTCAAAACGTGAGCCTCAAAAACGCTCCATCGGTTTCGGGATCTGCCGTCCGAGGTTCGAGGAATTATACGGGGGGCCGCAGCCCGTTCACGAGGAAGCCCCAAGCGTTCTCAAACATCTACGTCGTTTTCGAGTTTGACTCGAGTTGGAGTCGACGCCTCGATGCCGGGCGTGGTGAGTGACACCGCCACTGCCACCCGCCACCTAGCTCCGGATCTGGGATCCTTTTTTTAATTTTTTTTTTAACTATGAAGAATTCTTTCTTTGAGGTCAGCAATGATGATTACTCTCGCGAGCCTGGCTAAGCAAACCGTTTTATTCAATTGTTTAACCAGTAACATAATAACAGCATGATCTAACCCCTGATCTAACCTCTGGTCTTTGCATAGGAGAGCAATTCAGAGTCCCGAGGACTAGAAAAAGGATGCAGGCTAGACGATAAATGGCATGAATCTCTGACCCCGCCATGATAAAATTTGGGGTTTCTTTTCTTGGTGGGGAGGACCATGTCCATCTGTGTTATCCGGATAATGTTTCGGTTGGTACATAACATTTCCGAAGTGTCTTATCAAGGCTGTTATATATATATATATATACATCTACATTTTTGTTATATAGTTGCTTGAGCGTTTTGTGAGTATTGCCGTCAAGTAGCCGAGGCTGGGGTACAATTACAGGTCAAGAGCCTGGAATCATCCCACACTGCACCACCTTGAAACAATGACACAAGTCTGTTGTATTTTATAGCATCGGTATCAAATCACTATTAGGTCATTTTTTCTCACATCAGATAGACACCACGAGCCTTGCCGGAATCATATGACCTGCTGGGTATTAGCTATGTTGCTCATGAATATGTGTTCAAGACTCGGCAAGACTCCCACTCGAGGTGCCGCTACAAGTTGACGTGTTTACAAACATATCGAGTGCGTCGCTTGGTTTCCAGGTAAACGAAACAGACTTCATCGTCCAAGTTATTGGCTCAATTGTTCTACGGGAACGGTCCTCTCGAGGAACCTCCTATCCCCTATTCATACTCATCCGGACATTTCCATTCATTTAGCGGGGGATCTTCGCCCAATCGCCTCTCAAATCTCCGCCAAAAGAGCCAGACACATTCTTATTCCCCCCAGAAACAAATGTTGCCACATCCGACCATCCCTCTCCCTTTTTTTTTTGGTGCCAGGCCTGACTGAGAAACAGGAACCGCATATGCAACTGCTGCACGGACAGGATACATGAGAGCCCCTTGAAGCAAAAGAGGCTCGAACAATGAAAAAAGACAGCAAGTCAAACATTAACAAGAAACAGGTACATCAAAAGCTTTACATTGGTGGTATCCGACATGGGCAGCTTCAAACTCCATGATTTCCAACAATCAGTTGTAAATGGTCGTCATTAACAAGGTATCCGTTCAACAGGGGCATCCTCCCCTTTTCTTCCAAACAATTCTATACTGCGAATCCGTTAAGTGTGCTCCCGTATAATATATACCCTTGACTGCCAAAAGGGAAAAAAAAATCGAATAGCCATCCTCGTCATTCTTTCATCAAAGGCCTGCTGTTGGGCCTGCAGCATTCCAAAAAAAAAAAAAAACACATTCATTCTACTCTTCGTCCTCCTCGTCAATGGGTGCTGGGGTACGGCGCTCCGTTCGTCTCTTGGGTCGTCGGTGTCTCGAGCTGCTGATGTTGCTGGCCGAGTCGTCTGGCATAATGTCGCCTTCATCGAAGCCCCATTCGCTGTCGCTTCCGTATTCGCTTCCTTGGGCCCAGGCCGGGCGTTCATAACCCGATCCTTGCGAATTGCCCGAGCCGGGCCCGGCATAGACATCAATGCGGCGGCGGTTCTGGAGGCTCTGCATCAGGCCGGCACCGCGCTGACGCAGCGCAGTTCGGACCATTTCCGCCTTGAGGTGCAGCTTCTCGAAAGCATCCTCGAGCGTCTCCATACCCTTGTAGATCTCCCGCTCGATCTCTGCAATGGCAGCCATTTCCATCTCTTCGTCATTGGAGACGGGCTGTCGGCCAGGACCAGGGGTGCCAGCACCCGGGAGATTCACAAAGGAAGCTGGGGTAGTGCCGCGAGAGTACATGGAGAAGGGCGTCGTGGCTCTTGATCCCATGCTGGACTGCACTCGAGGTGCTGGACTCATCGTTCGTGTGTGGTAGTAGCCGCTAGCCGGAGTCGGGCCCCTCGATTCAGGGTTGACGGGCAAGTCCTCCTCGGCGCCAGACCAGAGGAAGCCATCGAACCGACCTGAGATGAGAATCTCCCACTCGGAGTTGTTGATGTTGGCCATGGTGACAAGCAAGTCGTGCGTGTGGGTGTTCTTGATGAGGTAGGCTGCCGCTTCGGCGTCGCGGGGAACCTGTGGCAGTCGGTAAAGTCGTTGCAAGGAGAGGCCCGTCTTGACTAAGAAGTCGCTTCGAGGGCGGTGGCCTGGCGTCGGGACGCGGTTGCCAGACCGCAGCTCCTTGGAGCCGGTGATGAGGGAGTTGAAGTAGGGACGGTCCTCGGCTTCGAGACTTGTCAAAACTGCAAAGTTGAGAGTTTCGTCGTCCAGATCCTGAGGGGGCAGAGCGGGCGTCTCCCCGGTATTCGACAACCACCGGTCAACAGCGGATCGAACCTTCTTGGTCTGGCGGAGGTAGTGCTCCCTGAACTCTTCTGCGATATCTGGGTCAAGTTGAACGGGCGAGTCAGGCCGCGGGGGGAGCTCGGCAGAGATTTCGGCGGCCTTGCTGCCAATCTCTGCAAGGTCAAAGGGTGGCCACTGAGGAAGCTCAATTCGGCCGCTGACCCACTCCAGCACATCTCCCCAGTTGAGGCCCTGGTGAATCTCATGGCCGGATTCGCACATGAGACATGAGCAGCCGTGCGAGGGGAGGTCTCGGGAGAAGACGTTTTCGAGGCGATCCAGGAGTCTTCGGGCGACGGATCGGTGGCCCGTGGCGACCGCAATTGACCCCTGCTTGTTGAGAACGGTGTTGTACTGGTCTAGAAGGCCAAAGAAGGGTGCGAAGAGGGTGTCAGCTCCAGCAAGCGGCGGGTTGGAAGGCCGTGTGCCGTTTTGGCGCGGCAACACGGCCAGGAAGTTCTTGGGAGCTGGGTAGGCGAGACCGCCGTTCTGAAGCAAGTAGTCAACTCGAGGGACATCAGCAATATCTAGAGCAGGTGGCGGGGGAGGTGGCGGTGGGGGTGCGGCGGCGGCAGCAAACGAGGCAGGCGTTGCTGTTTTCGAGTGCAAGTTTGAGTCAATGTCATCCACATCAATGACGGACGGGGTTTCGGGTTTGGCGTCGGGGTAGTAGTTTGAAGGGGGGAACTGGGCCGTCTGAGTGGGAGTCTTGGGGGAGGAGTCCTGGATGCTGGAAGGCGAAGACTCCACCTCGTCGGCTTCTGGCCGTCGGTGGCTTCGAGTTGACGACGTCCTCTTGACGCGGGAGGAACTCGAATCTGACCGCACCAGCTTTTCGCGGGACCTGAGGGCCGAAGCCTTGATATATGTGGCCTGGCTTGACGAAACCGACCTGCGGCTTACTCTGGACCGCTCTTCGTTGTGGGATCCTCCAGACCGGTGAGAGCCAGATCGGTATGATCCAGACCGGGAGAGGTTTGATGTTCTGGACTTGGGTCGATCCAGGGCTTCTTCCTTGAGCAGCTCCACTCTGTGTGCTTCTTCAACGGGGCTCCCTGTTCTGACCGACCCTTCCTTGGAGCGCCCACCTCTTAATGCCTCCTCGGGAATCTCAATTTTGGGTGTTTCTACCCGCGGAGTTTCCGTCTCTGGTGTTGCAGGCTGGGGAGATTCTGCTTTGGGAGTTTCCTCGCCGGCAGCCTCTGCAGCCGCCTGCTTGTCGGCGTCGAGGTCAGTCTCTGGCGGGCTGGGTGGGCGATCCGTCTGGCCGCTGGCCGGAGTCGAGTTGTCGGCGGCATCGTCAGGATGGGGTCCTCCGGACCCAACATCGGTGTGTTCGGGGGTGAGAGGGTTGGAGCGCGGCGCAGGGCCGAATGACTCGCGACTGACAATGGCTTCTTTGCTGTGAGCCTTGCTGAAGTTTGGGTAGGGGAGGGAAATGCGGTCAGAGACGTAGGAGGTGCCAGCGATGGAGGCGGTCCTGGTCAGGTCAGACCCGGTGATATCGCTCATGGATTGCCTCCGCTCGCGCTCGCGAAGGTATTCCTCTCGGTCCTTGTCGCTGCGGCGGTGGCGGTGGCGACGGCTCGACGTGTGCGAGAGCGCCTCGCTGCCGTCGATGCTCAACTTGCTCCTGGTTGAGCGGGAAGAGCGGTGGTGGCGACGCTCACCATCTCCTCGCTCTCGTTCCTTGTCTCTCGGTCGGTCACTTTGTCGGTCACTTGGTCGGTCACGGTCTCGATCACGCTCGCGATCTCTATCGCGCTCCTTGCGATCCTTGCGTTCGGACTTTGAACGGCGGGCTTTCTCGCGTGAATGATCGTCGACGGGACCTTCGACGTCGCGGTCCTTAGGCGACATGGCTGACCATGGAGGTGTGGGCGGGCTAGAGGGGCGGAAAGAAAGTCCCGATTTGGTGCGGTCGATGGAATGGGGGTGTGAAGGCGAGGTGGATTGAAAGCGGTTCAGGCGGTATAGCAAGGGGGAAAAAAAAATCGAAGTAGCGAAAAAGAGAAGTCGAGTCCGAAATGCAAAGAGTCAGATGAGGTGGTGCGAGGTGAGGGGATAGTGAGTTGGTTGCTGGAGAGAGCCGAATGAGGCTTGGAGCTTGCCTTTCTGGGGCTGCCTGGGCTTGGATTCGGGGCTGGGTTTGTGGTCGGGTTGCGCCTTCGGGCTTCTCAGGCACTAAAACAGACCCTTGGCCCCAGTAAAATGTATGGCGGTTATGGATAGGGGAGGTGCTGTGGCTGTTTAGCTCCCCAGCCAGCAGATTTTAAAAAATGGGCACAGACTTGAAGGGGGGGTCGAGTCAAGGCCGAAAAAAAAAAATTGGGGTGCGGCACTGTGTGGCTAGGCGAACAGTGTAAAGAAACAAGTTTATTGTTGAGACGGCGACGACTTCAGAGATACGGAACGTATTTGACGATGGCGATGACGACAACGATCACGATATGGAATGATTACAGGCTGTACATGTACATCCTCACCTTTTTTTTTTCTCCCCTGCCCTTTTGCCTCTCGTCCGTCATGAGGTGGCCAGCACACCCTCGTTCGGAAACGTGGAAACGCTGCCCTATGAGCAAGCACAAAAAAATTAAGTAGCACGCTGGTATGTTGTAATCCGGTTCCTACATGTGCGCGGGCTGGCTGCAGAGGCTTTGGGTAGAGCCGACTTTCTCGCAAAGTCCCCTGGTGGAGCCCTGCCTGCACTTTGCAGCAGGGCCACGAATACAGGACTCGACAGGGTACAGGGTTCGCACCAGCCTGCACCAGCCAACCACAGCTCCCGGCCCTGACACCAGGTCGTGGTATGACTCTGGGTCCCTACAGCGCTCCGTGCCCAACCAGCCAACCACCCGACCGGTTAACCGCTGGGACAGACGGGGGGGGGGACATGGATAAGCATGGCAATGAGAATGGCGGGGAGCTGTGTCAGAACCAGAGGGAGAAGGGAAGCGGGAGAAAGAAAAAAAAGAAGCTTGTTGATCACTGGTTTGATCTGTCGCGGCCCCGTGATGATACACGTCTTAGTTTACAGCTATCAAGCGCCCCGGTCTCTGGCCGTGAGAGATGCCACGAAGGAGGAGGCTCGACTCCTGCCCACCAACCCAGAGAAGCCTCGCGGGGTTCAATAGGGCATCAATCGATGTTTCCGGCACTGCAATCCATCACGTTCCATTCCACGGCATCCTATCGATCGCGAGCCCGCCATGGATCCCCACGCCTCGGCCCCCAGTGACGTCCAGGTACAACTGACTCACTGCCCCATCCATCGACACAAGGCATGCCACGCATCGCGACTAGAGGAAGAATCTGACGTGCCCCCCTCCATCCACTTCAACTTCCACTCTGGCAGACGAGGAAGAAAAAAAAAACGGTCGACCGTCCATCCAAGTGCCGCGGTTGGCGGTGGATGCCCAACCCTTTCCGCCCCCACCCTGCGTGCTCCTCTCTTCTCCTTCTCACAGCATCCAGATCCCCGCTTCTGCCGGACACGCTGGTCGAGTGGGCTTGGTGTTGCAGGTACAAGCAACCATTTGCGGAAGCCACAAAAGCCCCGACAAGGGTGGGCAAAGATAAAATTAGGCACAGATCATCGTGACCCAGGTTTAAGCGCGTGCCGAGGCGGTTCCGTCCCCTCCATCATGCTCAGTTATCACCAACATGACGCTGGGAACATGCTTCGGGGAGCCTTCAATGGCCATCTTGATTGGTTCTGTCCCAATCGCCCCGGGTCGCGTGGGCGTCACGGTTGCTCGCATATAGTAACGTACATGACGGGAAGAACCCTTGATAGTTTGCTTCGAAAGCCAAAATACTTCCGCCTGACCCATGCCATGACCAGCTCACGTGGCGCGAGGTTCAAGAATGTATCAATCTCGTCTTTTGGCAAGGTGAGTCGCGCGAAACATTCCTGGCGCAAACATACTCCTCGTATGCGGGGAACCAATCTGCCATCTCCCAGTCCGTGATGCCCACGACGTCGTCCCCCTTGACAATTATGCTAGAGCCCCTCCAGGTTGCCATGTCTAAACACTGGCCTACTAGACGGCCGGCGGTAAAAGGCGAAAAGCTCGGATAGATCTTGGGGACACTCATCCGCCACCGACTGTGAGATCTACGCCTTGAACTAGCTCTTTATGGCAGTCGCGAACAGTGGTAAATGGTCCAAGAAACTTGTTTGACGATGCCGGGTGAGGATGGAAGATGGGGCCGCCGTAGGCATTCTCAACGCCCATCCCTTCTGCTGGGTCGATCAATCGAAGGTCGGTGAAGAGGACCCGAAGTTGACGGATCATCTTTTTCCTGGATACTGTGGAGCGGGTCCCCCAGATGCTCTCCACCGTTTGGGCCGTCCATCTTGCCCATGAGCATATATGTAGGCGCAGTGCACCTTGAGAACCGGAACAGCCGTGCTCTGAGCCACGAATCGCAGCGCATGGGCTTCAGTTGGGTTGTTAAACGTCGTCATCTTGATGCGCATGTCAAAAATAGATAGGTTCCTGTCCGAGTGTTTCAGTGTCTTTGCGTCTTTGCTTTGACGGCGAGGAGGGTGAGCCACCGAGCCAAGGGTCCTGCACGGATCGACCCGGCGCTGTTTTGCATTTTGCCGAAACGGTCCTGGGCTCCCGATGAGGTGGTTGCACCAGGAACAGCACGATCCCAGACCTTGGAGCACATTGCCGGGGATGTCTGCTGAGTTGACGGGAACTGAAGAGGCAAAGCACTGAAAGGTAACTATATGTCTTTTTTTCAGGCATGCCTGGCGAGTAGTTGTAAGGAGCACAAGAGAATGGAGTTTCCCCTGGGGAAAGATTTCGTGTTGTTGCTTCATGCAGGATTCATTGCTCGTGCCAAGATGAGTGAGTGAAGCTGCCTGTGCTTCCTTCATCTGGTCACAGCTGCCGCTACGGCTTGTTCCAGCAACAAACATGGTCACATGGCCTAATGCATTGGAATTATTGATCAAGGCACTCACTGCTCGTGGGTAACAGCCAATCTCTAAAACGAGAAGGTGGTGAAAGAAAAGAAAAAAGAAAAAAAAAAGAGTACTTGGTTCATGATGGACGACGTTGACTGAGGCTCCATGCCAAGCTCGTGGTTCGACGATATCTGGTGCACGTTCAAGTTTAAGCGCTGGCAAATGCATTCTGCGGAACAAGGCGTAATACTTGCAATGCTGTCCTACGATATCCATCACCTGTGTTCCCATTTCTTGTATTCTGTCTCACTTTCTTGGCCACCAGGATCCTGCCTCCACCCAAACCGATGCTCAACAGCATCTGCCGCTAGGGCCCACAGACCTAGCTCGCGAAGCGAATTGCTGCGACAAAACACGTGGTGGGCAAGCCAGCACGCCGTATCTGCGATCCCTTTATCGTCCTGGGCGCAACAGCTGGCACCGCCGCGACGCAGGGCGTCATGCATCAACTACGAGAGGGCTTCAAGAAATCGCGGCCGCGTGACTGCATGGTGACTTGGGCGCAGTTGGTAAGCTGAGGTATAGGCCCGGGCCTGGTGTGGCCAACACCCCGGATCGCGGAACCAGGCTTTGACGGGTATTGGGACCGGGTGAAATTGCGTACGACTATAGTCGAGTCCCATGTGTGTGTGTGTATGTGTGTGTGGGTGGGTGTGTTGCGTGCCTTTGCAACGAGGCACGCATGTTAGCGCTCGCAGGGGAATTTGGGTTCCCACTCATGGGTCTGGCGGCTTAATAGTATTATTATTATTATTATCATCGTCATCATCATCTATCACTACCAATTACCGGTCCCGTTCTTCTCCCCTCAGTCAAGACTCAAGCAACTCACACCATCCCTCGCCTCTTCCGGCCTTAGACCAACTGCCAAATGGGGAAATCTATGCATAGGTGCCAAGGCTACCGGGGCCTCCCTGGTGACAGTTGGACGATGGATGTGCAAACAGCTGCATCACCCTGCCTCTAGCCCGGCCATTGGTTGTCTGATATTTCCCACTTCAGCTCCCTCTCCTCGCAATGCCGCGTATCCTGCGCAGCCCTCCCACTCCCCCGCTTCGGCTGGCCTAGGCCCCGATGCCGTGCTGCTTCGACCAGCTTCAAGCTTAACGGAGCTGCCAGCGGAGATCCTTTTAGCGCCGGATGCTATGGGCGAGCTGTCATGTCTGCCGTCTAGTCAATTGACTTTAGCATCCTGCCTCTCCAGCGAAAGCTTTGTATATATAGTCCACCACCGCACGACTCGAGTCCGACGTGTACCAAGGCAACTTGACCGGTCGGACTGGAAAAAAAGAAAAGAAAAAAAAATACAAGATGCCAAAAAAGAGGGCTGCCAACGTGCTCTTCCCGCCTGCAATGCACGCCCGCCTCGTAGCTATAAAGCCCAGCATTCTCAACTCGGCTGGCTTATCCCCGTTTCCCTTCTGATACCCGTTCCCGGAGCCCGCCCTGCTCTCCAAAACACCGTCCGCCGCCTTGAATTCCCAAAATACGCGACCTTTGCCGCCGTAAAAAGATGGCCCCGACGCTCGTGATACCATTTCCGAATCTGACTGGGATTGAATTCCTTTCCATGGGTGCCTCGGGGCATATTTTCGGCATCACCCAGCACCTCGTGCTAAAGACGCCGATCTTGATGGATGACCCACCCCCCTCGGAGGAGGACAAGATCAAGGAAAGCCAAGAACAGATCGAGTGCGAAAAAGCCATATATGAGATCCTCATGCAGAATCGCCATCCCCACATAGTCCACGCTGTTTTGTGTGCGCCCGAAGGCATCTTCATGCATCGCCTGGCCATGACGCTCGAGGATCGCCTCGAGCAGCCGCTCCTCAACCAGGATCTCAAGAACAAATGGATCAGGCAGCTTTCCAGCGCACTCTCCTGGCTCGAGCACCTGGGTCTTGTCCACGGCGACCTTAGACCTGCCAACATTTTCCTCACCGAGGGCGATGACATCAGAATCGGAGATTTTGACTGTTCGATCCGCACCGGCGAGCGTCTCAAAGCCGGCGAGCCCCCCTTCTATATGCCCTCCGACGCCTTTGTCTACACGCACGCGAGCCACATCAGCGAGCAGTTTGCCGTCGGGTCCTGCATATACACGATCCAGTTCGAGCACGAGCCGTGGTGCGACATTGACGACTGCTATGAGCAGGTCCAGGCCATCTTGAAAGGCAACTTCCCCGATACTTCAGAAGACAAGATGTTTGGTCATGTTGTTCAAAAGTGCTGGCGAAGCGAGTACGGTTCCATCCACGCCATCGAGCAGGATATACTCGAGCGTCTCGGCGTAGAGGAAGCAAAAGAGCAGGCGGTGGTTGGTCAGGCCGACGAGGAGTTGATTTCAATGCTCAAGGCCGAATGCGACGCCTTTCTAGAGATGGAGGCGAGGAGCAGGTTGAACTAGATGGGCTCGGAGAGTTGTTTTTTTTTTGTTCTATATTAGTTAATTTATCCCTTCCTTTCCTTGGCTCCTACTCTACAGTCACCTCTCATGACAAAATTTCTGTCACAACGCGTCTTCGCTTCTAATACGCTGCGTCGCAGAAGGTTTCAGCCTAAGCCCTGGAAAGGGTAGCTCAATATCCTTTGCTATGCTCGCTGATGCTGAAACTTGGCTGGATCTGGCGTGGGAGAAGGACAAGGAAGAAGGGCAGAAGTCTCAAAATGTGCCATGTCATGCTCATCTGCTCATACGAGACGGTAGCAAGCCATATAGTGACCCACGACTGACTTTGCAAGCACACCGGAAATCAAGACGGTGGAAAGGCAGTCTGCACACAAGACGACGCATCAGCACAGGGAAAAAAGACACGCCCTACCCCACGGGACACGGCTAAACAGACTCAAATGTAGGTCAGTAACAAGTTAGTCTCAAGCAGCTTGGAAGATGCTGAGAACCTTTTTTTTGGGCTTCTTCAGTAAGTTGTCACCTACAATCAAAACCCGCCGAACTCACTACTCCCAAAGTTGAACTCTTGAAAGGTCATAGAAGAGACTTGGGCGACCCAGTACGTGATATAACCCTGGGCCAATCCAATTTAGTCAAAGTCAGCAACATGGCTCGAGGTCAGGAGAGCAACAAGTGAGAAGAACACTTACCACGTCCTGTGACATGCCTCCTGATCGGCCGTCACACTCTCTTGACCATCCTGTGGTGTTCGAGGCTTGCAACAGCAGCAATTCAATTCCCGCCAGTTCTTCAAAGCGCAAGTCAGATCCTCGCCCCCAAGATGATCATTCAAGATGAACCAAAACCACGACTCTGACAGAAGCATCTGCAAACTCAACGGCGATGAGTCAAAGGTTGGATGCGAAACAAGTCATGACGTCTTCCAAGAAGATGAATGAAGCCGCCGCATCTACCCAACGGGTAAGTTCAAAATGCGAAGTCCAGACTATATCTAAGCCTAGACCTCGTCCACGTTCCTAGAATGACATGGTAAATGTTGCGGAAAGGGTCCGAGGAACGAGATGCCTGGAGATGCCGCAAAGACAGCCAAGCCCCTGAAGATGATGTGAGAGCACGGCTGAACACCCCTCTCGGGGTTACAAAACTTGATAGGGCAAAGCTGCCGGGTGCGCAAGAAGCCATTGGGCATCTTGTAAAAGCGACACTGAATCGTCTGTCCAACAACGGGCCGAGCTCTGCACGCCCCGATGCAGGAGTGCATATGGGTTTGTACCGCTTTTAGAAGACCCTGACAATTTTCGCGTGACGTCTCCTTTAAAAGTTTTTTCTATGTCGGGTTTTATAGCGTCCGGCGTATCGCGGCTGAGCACCGCTTTCATGAGACCTTCGAAGACGTGGTGCGCAGTCTTTTTCAGCAGCGCCAATGATGTCATTTTTCCGATGAGTTGGAGCGCCAAAAGAGGGCGGGCTAGGGTAGCAGCGAATGACAGAATTAGACGTTTCCAACTATTTCTAGGTCCCCTCATGGAGCTGTGGGCCTAGTCCAAAACGTTTGTGAGGGATACCACAAGGAATTCCCTTGGGATTGGCTCAATCAAGAGATGCAAGCCAAATTCGCCAGTTGGGCCCCGAACACTCGCAAGCCATTCCATCGCCCGGATGTCTTCGAGTCAGCGTATTTCTTCGCGGCATAGATGTGGCGTATTCCATGCCAGCACTTATTGTCTATAGACAAGAGCCACGAGCTTGAGAAGCAAAGCGGAGCAGAACCCTTGGCCGCTTATTGGGAGTCCATAACTGACAGATGATAAAAAAAATAGACACAGACTCGTCTATGCCTCTGAAAGCCTTAGAGATGTGGCACCACTGTGAATATGCCACTACGGTTCTGTTCATTGTCGCGTTGAACGATGGCGGGGCCAGGGCCGGCGGCGAGTTTGGGAAACGCATGGAGCCGAACTGCATCGTGCGCATTCTCCAGCAAGAGATGGGAGAGCATTTCGCCAAGGTCATCAGCAGGCCGTACTGGGCGACCCAGAAACAGCAGCGCATGGGCATAGGCCACAAGATTGAAGCCGTCTCCATCTCTTTGAATGTAGAGGATGAGCAAGAACCCTTTTGGTGCCAGGGTTTCGTGGCCAGCCGCTCATTGGTCTCCTTTTCGTAGCGTTTTTGTTGGGTTTCTTTCGCATCTTACTCTCAACCATACCTGTGTCCCAGTAATCACGTGTGCGCCCAGCAATTCAGCAGCGTTTACTCTCATCAAAGGTCGCAAATTAACATGGTTCATCAATAGAAAAACAGTTCCAGATAAAGCACAGTAACAATTACGCTTCCTGCCCCCATTACTGGGCAAAGCTATACGCAGCCAACAGGCGGCGTCGTCCTCTGAGCACACACGCCTGCAAGCCACCACGAGGGATGTCATGATAGTGCTGCACAAGCAACAAGACAGAAACGGGAACCTGCATCTGCGCATTCGCTTCAGAGCACCAATGCTTCGTGAGACTAAGGAAGAGTTGATTTGCATTTTGTGTATCGGCCATTTTATTTCATTTTTCTTGACCTATTCTATCAGAGCTTCTCCTCTACTTGATATCATGCCAGCAAATTTCTTAGTGCCGGCCTGCCCTGCGCATTGCCATGATGAACCCATCTATCCATCTGCTAAAAATAAAAATAAAATAGAAGCAGCAGCAGGTTTATCCCTCTTCAAAAACTCGCTAACCAAAAAAGTCTTGCTTTTTTGCCTTCATTTCATAAACGCCCATCCATCTCTTGCAGCGGAGACTCTAGGTTTATCATGTCTCTGATCCACTCGCGGCTTGAACGTTGTTGTACAATCGTACAAGCCGGCTCAGATTCTTTTTTGTTTTTTACCAGCAATTCCCTTGGGTACTTTGTTTTAAAATTTTCCCTCTACGCACGGCCCGCTTAGAAGCGGTCGAGGAGGCCGCGGCTCTCGAGGAGCAGGATGATCTGGTGCACAATGGAGCGCACGTTCTGCTTCTCGAGGTCAACGACGAGATCGGGCTTCTCGGGAGCCTCATAGGGGTCATCGACACCGGTGAAGCCCTTGATCTCGCCCTTGCGGGCAGCGGCGTAGATGCCGCGGCGATCGTTCTTCTCGCAGTACTCGAGAGGGGTGGCGACGTGGACGAGGAAGAAGGGGCCGGACTTCTCGACCTGGTCACGGGCCTGCTTGCGAGCAGCCTCGAAGGGGGCAATGGGGGCAGCGATAACGGCGGCGCCAGCCTTGGTCAGCTCGGAGGCGACAAAGGCGATACGGCCGATGTTGACGTCACGGTCGGCGCGGCTGAAGCCGAGCTCGGACGAAAGCTCGTGTCGGACCGTCTCACCCAGCAGCATGGAGACGGGGCGCCCACCTCCCTGCATCAGGGTGGTCTGCAGAGCGCGGGCAACCTGGTCCTTGCCGCTGTTCTGGTAACCGGTCATGAAGATGGTGAAACCCTTCTGGGCGGGTAGAGGGTTCTGCTCGCGCAGGACCTTGACGACCTCGGGGTAGGAGAACCACGAGGGGATGTCCTTTCCGGTGCGGAGGCGGTGTCGCAGCTCCGTTCCGGAGATGTTGAGGGTGCGGGTTCCCTCGGGGATCTCGTTGGCGGGCATGTACTCGTCGCGGTCGGGGAGGTAGATCATCTCCTGGAACTCGACCATCTTGATTCCGAGCTCCTCCTGGTACTGCTGGACCAGGTGCTGGGCGTCGTAGGGGCCGTAGTGGTCCTTGCCGTTCTTGTTCTTGCCGGGGCCGGCGTGGTCGCGGCCGACAATGAAGTGGGTGGCACCGTGGTTCTTGCGGATGATGGCGTGCCAGAGAGCCTCACGAGGACCGCCCATGCGCATGGCAAGAGGGAGAAGAGCCAGAGCAGCCATGCCGTTGGGGTATCGGGGCAGGAGAGCCTTGTAAACACGAACACGGGTGAAGTGGTCAATGTCACCGGGCTTGGTCAGACCGACAACAGGCTGGATGAGGACGTTGGCCTGCTGGGAGCGGGCAGCACGAACCGTCAGCTCGCGGTGAGCTCGGTGCATGGGGTTACGGGTCTGGAAAGCGACGACCTTCTGCCAGCCGAGCTTGTTGAAGTGAGAGCGGAGCTCAGCGGGGGTGACTGTGGACTGAGTTAGCCAGGGAAGCTCCCGGTTGGAGACGGGATTCTATCTTACAGCGGAGGTCGAGGAAGTCATAGTGCTCCAGGCGGTTGACGGCCTCGAGTTTACCACCGACGTAGAACTCCTTGGCGGTGGAGAAGAGGTACTTGATACCGGGGTGAGTGTCATCATCGCTGCCAAAGACCAGCTTGGCTTCCTTGACCCTGAAAGACGCCGTGTTAGCGATTGTGTCGGGTACGGTATTTCCCAAGATTCCACCTACTTGTCAGGTTGGTAGACATCCTCGACAGTAAGGATGGCGATGTTTCGGTCGTCACGGAAATCCCGGAGGGTGATTCGGGCGCCGGGCTTGATGCTCAGCTTGTCAATGGTGGCCTGGTCAACGTCGAGATTGATGGGCATAGCAAAGAGGGCGCCATCGGCGAGGCGGTTGTTATCGACAACGCTGCAGGGGTCAATTAGCTTCTGGACGGCTCAACAGGTATCAAATTCGCGGTTCTCTTACCCGTTATAATCTTTCTCGGTGAGGAAACCTGCAATTGACTCTGTTAGCGACCGTTTTTTTTTTGTTCTCTTGGTTATATTTTGTCAATCATGGCCTGGGGGGCGCGATGCGGCGCGGGGGCGGGGGCGGGGCAGCAACATGGCCGTGCGCCCATCATGGCATCCCCATCGGCCGAATTTCGGTGCCAGCCAAAGACAAAACAGAGAGGAGCGCGTACCTTCGAGAGGGGAGAAGCCTCCGTTGAGGATCAGCTCGAGATCGCAAAGGTGACGCTCGGTAAGCGTGAGGGCGGGGAGGGTCTCGGCCTCAGCTTGAAGCTCGGCCTGGCGAGGTAAGTCGCGAGCGAAGAGGTCCTTGAGGACGCCGCCGTGGGGAGAGTTGGCCATTGTGACGTGTGGGTGGGAGTACGTTGTTTGTGCGGCGGGTGTGGAGGAGGGAGGAGGGAGGAGGGAGGAAGAGTCTTCAAGGAGGGAACTTGAGACCTTTTATGGTTTGCCGAGTAGTGGAAGCCGCAGAGCACGCAATCGCGGGGGCCGTTGAGGAGGGACGACGTGTAGGTGTGTGTAATGCGGTTGGAGGGAAACTAGGAAAAGCAGTACACGTCTATGGGGAGAGAGAATGAGTAGTTAAATGGATGATGGGAGGCGAGATGGAAGCGAATTGCACAGCATGGGCGAGGGGCCTTGATTTATCATCATCTACGGCAAATGTACTACTCGCACCCTCCTCCCATCCGGACCCTGTTTAGACCACGACGTTTGCTAGGGGAGGGAATAAAAATTGCGTGGCCATGGCCATCCCCCATGTCCCATGGTGGTGTCGGAGCCACAGGTGTGAGGGACATGGTGGGCGTGGTTTAACGAAATGGGCCCGTTGCAACCAGGACTAGACTTCAAACTTCTTCACCGTCGCTGGCGCGAGCGCAAAAAAAAAAAAAGAATGGGGTTGTTTGTTTTTAGTCCTGAATGACGTGCTCGGGACTTGACGCTTATACATGCCGCCGACAGCCCTGAAAACCAATGGGAGTGCGTCCCAAGGCCAGTTGGAACAGGAATACGGGGTAATTGCTTCGGAGCATCGCTGTTTGGTCGGGAAACCCGCCAAGCGAGGGCATCGCGGGCGGCGATGTCGACAATGAGAGAATACGTGGACGGAAAGCCACACCAGCCGCGGGTTGATGACGGTGGATGGTTCACGGCTCCAGGAGGGGCCCTTTCACTGTGGCTCCCGGCCAGGGTCATCGGCAAGGAACACCAGGGGCTTGGGAGGCTCACGGGCCGTCGCTGCTGCTGGGAGAGTCGTCATCAGTGGCATGGGAACCAGCCAAGCGTCGCGGATATGGCTGGACGCCGTTGGCTCTGCAGATTGCTATTTCCATTAATCTGAGCCGCCTCGTTCCAAACGGCCGGACGAGCATGGGTGTGACGAGCTAGCACGACCTGCCGCGCTGCGCATGATGAGCCAGAGAGGTTGGTCTACGCCAAACACGACGCCCTCGCTCAAGACTCAAGGGGGGGCTGGCACTGCATCCATTGATTACACAGTCTATCGCCGATGGCCAGTTTCATACTGTTCCTGTACGCGCATTCATCAAGGGCTGTGTCATGGGTGGCACCATCCGATCCCTTCAGACCTGGCCACTTGCTAATCTGAGCTCTCCCGTCTCGTCTCTCCAACGAATTGCACTTGAGCTGAGACATTAGCCCAGGGCCGCCTTTTCCCAGCTCTTCTGTTGTGCCCGCCTTTGCTCCTCACGCAGCCACCTTTACCATGGCATCGATCGGGGCAAGGTTCATGTCGCCATTCACATTGTCAATTTGCCAATGTCGCCTTTGCGCCTCGGTGCCGTCGACAGGGCCGCCGAGTCACCGAGCACGACGGCTGTCGGGCGATCGCCCGCCCCCTAACGTTTGTCTAATTGGGGCGCCGCTGCGGCGCCGGCGCCCCTTAGTAATCCGGAAACCCTGGCTCTGGTTGCATCGCATCCATCCGAGATGGCGGTGCGGGTGGAGGGCATCATCTAAAGATGTGGCCCTACCCGGGACCATGAGAGCGCCTCGCAGCAGATGGCAATAAACTTCCCGGTGACTGCCGCGCAATTTTCGCCGTCCTTTCGGGGAGTAGATTGATGATGCGTCCGGGTGCTTGGGCCTGGGTGAGTGTTGAATCCGCGTAAGCACAGCCCTGAAATTGGTGAGGTGCCCTGCGTTTCGGGGAGTCTATTGGCCCCTCACCACGGTGAAGATTATGATGCGCTTTATGCCGATCCGTTTACTCTGATACACATGACACACCACACCCAGGGGGTCTCTCCCCAAGCTTGATTTAACCTTGGTACGCAATGCTGTGGATTGTCTCGGCTGATTATAGACCTGAAGCCGCGCGTTAGAGTGGTCCTGGCGCTTGCAGTCGTAGGCAGCTGATGTAATGTCCAATTTCTCTTCCTGCTTATCTTATCATTGGAGAGGAAACGCCACGAAAGAGGCATCCAAAAGATAATGACATCTTCCGTGGCTTCCTCACACTCTTTTCGTTTTCTTTTCATGCCTGAGATTGCTGTCTCTCTGCCTCGATCAACCTTAGGTAAGCTCCCACCATGATTGGATAGGGTGACCGGGCCGGGAGGTGTGGGACTCCAAGCGCCAAGATGCACCTCGCGCCAACAGGAATGATGGCGAATGACTTGGGTTGAAAATGGCTTGAGCATGACTTATCGGCTTACATCTGCGACAATATCACATTCATGTCACATGGGCAAGTTGCATTTCGGCTTGCACACTCCTCAAGCCTCTTTCGCTGCGGGTTGCCAAATCAAGCCCTGGGGCCGTCTTTTACGTTGCGAAATCACCCGGTGATCCTACCAATGAGACGTGCAACCAAATTGTGACCAAGGGTTTGTCCTTCATTGATTGAGAATGAATTGCTGTTTCGAAAAGCAGGTTCTTTTTTTATCACCCAAAACAACTAAATAAAAAACACCATCACCACCATCACCCGTCGGCAACGGCACTTTGCAGACATGGAATAGACAGCCGAAGCCAGGTACCCCGCTCCACACCTAAAGGCGACCAGGACAAGTGGGTGTCCCGGTAAGGAATGGCTCCCGAGGCAATCGGAAGCTAGTGATGCAACACATCATTTTGGAAAAACAAACGCCATCGCGGGCCAAGACCCAGTGAGGATCCGACCAATTGCGATACCTGCACCGATTGATGCGAAAACCAGCGAGAAGAGAACGACTCACGACCGACCGATGGTCCGAACCGCACCTGATCCGCAAACACTCGCTGCGGGAGGCCGTACACTCCCACCGGGAAGACGCGACCGGCGAGAAATGGACAGGACGGCGTTGTTTTCGCAATTCCCAATGTCAAGGTGCATGCTCACAATTGGACCATCAACTGCACAACTGCAAGTATGGTTGGCTATCACCGGAGATGTATCCCGTGGCCCCGCTGGCTTTGACGCAAGGGAGGCTAACCCGACGTCTTTGGTCCAGACGCTCCCGTCCCCCCACATCTTGACCAACCAACTGCATGCGGAAACTGAGTCGTGCGGGATACGTAGCTCGGTTTAACTGGTCGTCGACTATCAGTTCTCTGCCGGTATATCAAAACAAGTAAACGAGGTGCAATATTATGCAGGGTGGCTTGGTTTGCCTCAAAAGCGGAAGGGTAAAATGGTTCGCAATGTGACAATTGACAGAGCAGAAGAGGAAGAAGATGGGTAAGCGCCTGTGCGGAGCTTGAGCCGGTGGCGGCAGCTCTCTCACACTCGCGACCCAATCTATGCCACTGATTTTTATAGGTTTGCGGTATAGTTCCGAACCTTAGTCCATCAATCACAAACCTGTTTGACAGCTATTTCCCTTTTTTTTTCCGTCCAGAAATTCGTTTTTTGCAGGTTTTGTCAATTTTTCCCGCAGGCATCTTGTGCGTCTGTGGCGTGTTTTGGTCGACGCAATGTGACGGCGTCGATGCGTGATGCTGAGACATGCCCGAACCAGGCTGCGAATAATAGCCGCGATGCAGCCGCGCTTCCCCAAAAGCATTGAACGAAAGCCGTGATAGGACAATAAGAAAAAGCAAGGCTTTAACGCCTTTGACCATGACCCATCCCCCGTGTGCAGAAATCAAAACGAGAGCGGGGTGAATGGAGGGGGGTGGGAGCGCCTATAATAGAGCCCCCAAGGTCAACCCCGACTTGGGATATCTCATGATTCCCTCCCAACACAGTTTCCATCTTTTTACGATCTCCTTAAAACTACACTTCAAACTATTCATTATCAAAAATATAGCTGGGCGCCTGATCCGCCTGGGTGCACAACTCACCTTCACAAACCATCAATCGACTCCCCAACACCTCCCCTTTTCACTTCACCTTGTTCACGAGCCCTTCCACCCGGAAACCCCTGCTCATCTCCCCTACCCGCCAAAATGGGTGGCGACTCTAAGCGTGACGACGACTCGTCCGTCGGGTCTCGCTCCCCCACCCTTGAGCCGGCCGCCAGCCTTGCACCCCCTCCTGCAGGCCACCTTGGGTCGTCCGACTCCAACGATCTCTCTCACCTCCAGCCATCTTCCAACTTGACTGGTGGTGACTGCACACCATCTTCCACCACGATCTCCGACCCCGGCCTCGATCATGCGTCCCAGCAGGAGCAGAACCGCGATCGATATCGCCATCTTCAAGCAAGGGTTGATGACGAAGACGATGAGTACACGAAGGCCTCGGGCGGTATGCAAGAGCAACCGAGGCTTGACAGCATGGCAGAGGAGATACGTGCAAAGGAGAAAGAAATGCACAATTTCAAGGACGCCATCATGGCACAAATTTCTGAGCAGCAAATCAAGCCGGCCGAGATGGCCATCAGAATGGCCACAACCCCATTTGAAACAGTGCTGAGTGGGCATGTGAGCCCAGTTGGCTTTAAATATCCTTCGGAGATAAAAGGGTGGCATGGAATCTCTACGGAACTAAATGCGATCCATGAGAAACTGCGTGCCATCGATGGCCACACCTCGGTCAAGCCGGATTGGGCCCCTGATCAATCTGATGGCATTGATCCTGAACTTTTGGCTAGCAATATCAATTCCTATCTAGTGCACCTTCGCAACAGCCAGCACGAGACATGGAAAAGCCTTGGTCTTGGCTTCCCAGCAAGGCTCGAATGCATCAAAACCGACACTCGCCTTCCAAACGACGCCACCCGGGTACTGCGTCAAGTGACGCATGCTATTTGCCCAGTTGGCGGTTACGCCCTCCCGATTCTCGCGGGTGAGTACACGTCCTCAGCTTCGTTGACCTCTGTGCAAATGAGAGCGGGTCTGGACCGGGAAATCTTGCCGGAAAACGAGATCATCGGGCAGCATGTCTCCGGTACAGAGGTGGCATCGAGACGCGAGCTTACGATTGCCATTTCTCGCCTGTACACTTACATGGTGGGATGCGGCATTCGCTTCGGATTCATCACCAACTCGGAGTGCTGTATACTCCTGCGCATCTCTGATGCTGACCCCAAGCGGGTCGAGCACGGTGTCTGGAATCCCGTGCCGGAACATGCGATGGGCTGCACCACCGAAAAGTTTTTCCCCATGATTAAAACTCTCCTCGTATACGCCATGGCACAGTCACTGCCGTCTGAGCAGTGGTATGAGAGTTTGGCATCAATTCCCACATGGCCCACTGAAGTGGTGGGTGATGTACCCGTCCAACCGTCCGCCTCCGACAGGTTCATCGGGAACCAAGAGATATCTGGCACGTTCAATAACTGTTTTAACGACGGTTCCTCTCGGTCCTTTCGAGTAGTGACCAGGTCCAACGGTCCTGTGGTCTCAACCGTCATTCACAATTCCGAGGCTCCCAACACTTCGAGTGACAATCCTACTGGTTTCGATAATTCCTTCCACAGGAACATCAATTCTGACGGTATCAGTATATTATCAACTAGCGTCAATGCCAGATTCACCAATTGCTTCCGCGGTTGCAGCAGAGATAGCAACCATCCTGTACTCTCTAACGTTACCAATGCTACTTTCACCAATTGTTTCAACGATGGCGATGATCCCGAGGGTGCGGCCGCTGGCTCAGAAACGGACAACCGTGCTCCCGGCGTTTCTAGGGTTACTAGATTTACCAGGATCTCTAGGCCTCCCAGAGCCTCCAGAGCCTCCAGATTTGGTAGAACTGGGTCGAGTCGTTCGTTCTTTGACCCTGATGTCGAACTCTTTGACTCGAATCCTTTCGAAACATGACGGGACGCCCGTTATTCAAGGTGGATGCGCATTTATTACGAACCAAGCGATGTTAGGATTGAGCGGGTCGGGACTGATAACCAAAAACCCCAGCACTGAAAAAAAAAGTTTCTTCACAGGTGGGAGAGATATATAATGACAATATTCTTAAGGGTACAAAAAACTGGTCAGAAAAAAAACTTTTTTTCAAATTTGGGAGTATAGTTAGCTTAGTCGTGCTTTTTTCTCTCTTTAAAATATACCAAAAACATGTCGTCTTCTGGGAAACTTAACCTGTATCGATCTTCCTTGGTGTTCGCCCCCCCACTTGTCAGCCGGCATCGTGATCGTTTTAAGAATGGGGCGCTGATTAGCGCCCCAATCGGAGAGGATGGCCAACGTCCCGCTAAGCCGGCCGAGGAGATTGAGTTGGACGTGATAGCTGGCTGCACGTGGCAGAGGCCAAAGTGGGATCTCAGCTATTCTCGGGGAGAAGCAAGCGGAATCCCCGGACGAAGGAGGAGAGAGTGTGGGACTAACTGCTGGTTTGCTGCGTATAACCTGATGCCAAGTAAGGTTTAAGATGGGAGAATGAGGGAATGAGCGGTACGAAGCTACAGGTCGGTGTCGGGCTTGACGGTGAAAAATAGGAAGCAAAGCCTAGAGCAAGCCATGCGGTGGAAACTTGTCCACGTCTTGCCTGTTGTACATTTCGTCTGAATGTGTTTGGCCCACGACCTGGGCGAATCACGTGCGGCCAAGTCATAGTAAAAAAAGAGAGAGAAAAAGGAACCAGTGTCAGGCCCAAGCACGAGAAGGGGAGGGGGGGGGTGAGTGTGTTGAAAAATTAAAAATAGTCAAGCTAAACAAGGCGTGCTTTAGAAGCCAGTAGCTAGTATTGATTTATCGCTGCCGGGCTGATGAACGAGTTTGCTGTGCGATGACAATCTCCAATACCTGTGCGTCACAAGCTAGACACACTCAGGTGTTTTATACGAACTCGCGAGCTGGCTAGCGAATGGCGAGCAAAGCTGTCTCCGAGGCGGGTGGTGAGCCCCGGCGGGGTTCGTATGTACTGTGGCGCCACGGCACCCAAATAGCGCTCGAGAAGCACCTGCATTGGTCACCTCAGGGCCTGTGGTTGGGAGGGGAGAGTGTATCTGCTGGCAGCTCGGCTTCCTAATTGGCCGTCGCAGGCTCCTCTTTTGATGAGATCCATCCGCTGCCGCACTCGAACCCACCTGTAAAAATCCACTCTGCCTCCCAATCCCTGATGGCGATTCACTTTCGCTTCACGGGTCACTGTCTCGACATCATCGTCATCATCATCGTCGCCTGTCGCCGTCGTGTTTTTTTCTTCCTGAGCGCGCCGGGCATCGCAGCTACCGCCCCTCGACCTGCTCCCGGTCTCTTTTTGGTTGATCAACAAAAAACCGACGCCAGAGCTGCAGCCACATCGCCTGTCAACCTGTTTAAACGATCGAGGGACTTGCTGATCATTAGTGGCTGCCCACCTGCGCCACCACCTGTTTTTTTGCGACACTACGTCGAGACCTAAAGATTTCTGTGCAAGCATCAAGCCGGCAGGACTTCTGGCATCTTTTCTTCTTCTTCTCTCTTGCCTGTCGCTTTATATTCTTTTTGATTCTTTCTTCTCTTTTGCTCCCTCCTCTCGTTTGGAGCGTGTCCGATTTGACCGTCGCCAGCTTCACCAGTCTCGCCCTCTTCGCGACCGAACCGTGCCTCCTTTTTCCAACGCCCGAGCCAATTTGTGACACTCGATCCGAGACACCCACATCCTGAAACCTGGTTTCTGGTTCATGTCTGAATTGTTTATTTTGCGACCGCCTCGGGCTCCCCCATTGTTTTTGTTCACCGACCCCGATCTTTCGAGATAGCTTCCGACGAGACGAGCCGCTTTGTTTCTGGAAGGCATCAAAACAATCACTTGGGCGGGAGCGCCCGCGATCCCGATCCGCCCGATCTCATCATCCGACCTCCTCCCTAATCCCTGAAATGGCCGCAGACACGAGCTTCCGCCGGGTGCTGGGGTTGCTCATATCCGTCGTCGCGCTGTTACCTACCGTTCTTGCTAGAGACAAGGTTTACATCAATGGAACCGGCATCGATGGCGTCACTCGGGAGCTCGATGTCAGTCGATATCCTGATCTCTACACCGGCGATTTTGCCGACTGCATGAACGGCGAGAGCTTATTCAACGTCACTCGATTTGATACCGCATACTACCGCGACAATCTCACTGTGCTGTTTCATCTGGATGGAAGCACAAACATTCGGCAGGAATCTCTGATGTGTATGTGATAGGCCCTCGCAAATCCAAACTGTACATGCCTGACCCCATTTAGTGCATATTGAGGTAGACGTCTACGGCGAAAATCGATTCAACACTACCTACGAGCCATGCGCTGGCGGCATCGGCACCATGTGCCCTGCAAAGGCAACGGTCCCTATACAAGCATACGCTGCCATCAATCTAACCTCGGATGACGCCCAAGGATTCCCTTCGATCGCGCTCGGTATCCCTGATCTCGAAGGGTTCGCCCGGCTTCGCATCTTCGCAAATTCGACGCAGACGGAAATTGGATGCTTCCAGGCTGTTTTGACAAACGGGCAGACGTTTTCGCAACCTCGGATCGTAGGTTCCATCGTGGGAGGCTTCACATGCCTAGCCATTGTCGCTTCCTTCGCGACGACCATCTACGGCCTGCAGATTCCGCACATCAGGATGCACTATGCCCACTCGTTTTCCCTGCTGGTTGTTTTCGAAACCTTTCAGTCAATGTTCTTCTTGGGTGCACTCTCTGTCAACTGGCCGAGCCTCCTTCCAGCCTGGTGGAGCAACTTCGCGTGGACTGCAGGCATGTTTGCTAGCGACAACATGGTTGATTCACTCGCCTCCTTTGCTAGTATCACAGGAAATGCAAGCCAGGTTGGTGGTGCTGGGTCCGTCACCATCAACAATGGCGGAGGCCTAAGCCAGCAAATTTACGGACGGTCTGCTATTTCTCGAGCTATTATAGATGGTATCTCTCCGGTCCACGCCTTTGCGCGCCGCGACACATACAACGCAAGCAACCCGTACGACTACAACTGGGCTGGAAAACCCCGCAACCCCGGCCTGCCCCTTCCTGGCGATTTTAATGGCTTTGCAGGGACACTGTCGATGGTTGACGTGCCCCAACGAGATGCATTCATTATTGGTCTCATCTGGCTTCTCGTTGCCCTTGGAGCCATTGTCGTATTTGTCACGATTGCCAAATTTACTCTAGACGCGCTGGTAAAACTGAAGGTACTCAAGACGGATGGGTTCGACTATTTCCGCTCTCACTGGTTAGGGTACCTGGAGTCAGGCTTGCTTCGGGCACTTTTCATCGCCTTCTTTACCATGATGACGTTGACTACTTTCCAATTCTCCATTCATTCTGCCGCTGGACCGACTGCCATCGCTGCCATAATTTTCGTCATTTTCCTTGCCTTGGGTAGTCTTGCGGTCTACGCCTGCTTTGTTAGGCTTCGTGGCGGCAGATATGAGATAGCCCCTGACACTCTTCGCCTGGAGCAGGGCAAGCTTTTCAAAACCATTCCATTTGTGGCTGCAACGCTCGATAGTACCATCGGAGAGGAGGAGCAAGCCAACAAGCCACGACTCTTTGGCACCGTGCCCTTTTTCCGAATTAGGTTTATCCACAACGACCCCGATCGGTTGTCTACAAATCAAGATGTGGCCTACATCAAGCGTTTTGGTTGGCTTTCAGGTCGATATCGGCGTGAACGCTGGTGGTTCTTTGCGACGTATCTGGTCTACCAATTCGTGCGCGCATGCTTTATTGGAGGGGGTTCGCAGAACCCGCTCGCTCAGGTATTTGGGCTCTTTGCCTTTGAAGTGTTTTCGCTCGTGGCTTTTATTAAGCTGAAGCCATTCGAGGGCGCCAGGAATGCCGCGGTTGCCGTTTGGCTCTTGTCGGTTGTCAAGATTATAACCACCGGTCTCTCAATTGCCTTTTTGCATACCTTTGGTATCAGCCGCATTGCTGCAACTATTGTTGGAATCGTAATACTAGTCATCCAAGCATTCCTAGCACTGGCGGTGCTTGTCCTTGTCCTTGTCGGTTTGGTTTCTAGCTGGATGTCCTTGTCCCGAAACCGAGAGGAGTTCCCTGCTCCCCTCGACGCTCTTCGAATCCAATACTTTGAGCACATGGACGGTCGAACGGGCGATATGTTTGCTCGCGCAAACCCGGCTTCAGACGCACCAATTTCCTTCAGCGTCAAGGAAGTGCGTCGCCATCCCAAGATTGAAGATGTTGAGGCATTCCCAGCTTTGCCAGGTTCAGAGGGAGATGGTGTTCCACACCGGGCGCACTCTCTCAACTCGCGCAGCCGGGCTAATAGTGCTAGCTCCAGGTTTTCAGTCAATAGTCTTCCCCGAACCGGACGTGTCCACCGTCCTTCGTGGAGCTCCAAGGATATTGCTGAGTGGGACGCTGAGATGAACCGGGGAGACCAAGCCCCAATCAGCCGAATCCGAAGCAGCTCACTGCGCATTCAATCCACGAGTTTACAAGGTATCCGCCCGATGACGCCCACAAGAGAGTCTGCCGAGTTCCCCCGAATGAGCGTCAGCGGCATGACACCAGTGGAAAAAGAAACCATCGCGGAGAATACTATTCCCGAAGGCGGCGTCGCCCCACGGAGAAGGAGAACAGTCAGCTTTGCGGACCAGCAACCAGCTTCGTCGGGCTCCAACACAAGCGATACTAGCACCAAGGTGGAGGAATCATCATTGGAAAAATCAGAGGACGAAAAGGCCAAAGCTGAGGAAGTACAAGAGAAGCCTTTGTCCCGGCCCAAGGTTGATGAGACGATTCACGAAAAGGACGAAGAGGCTGAGACGAAACCGGCGGCTGCTGGGGCGGCCGAACTGCACAGCGATATCGCCGAGGGACCCCAGCCAAAGTCAAATGCTCCGAGGGGGCCAAGCACCAATACGGGCACCCTAGACGGGCAGGATTCCAAAGATGAAAAGAAACTTGAGCAATAATCAGTAACCAGCACCCGAATCTTTAGTTACGTCATTTTTACCACTCAACATTTTATCACTTACTCACACCGAAAGACCTCGGCTGCCGCAAGGGCCAAGTGGCGTATGTACCTTGCACTCTGACAGATCTACTCTTCACTTTGCATAGCATTTGGTTTCACCAAACAGGAGTTGTGTTTTTTTTTTCCCTCCTCACCACACTGAATGATTTTTAATCGGGTACAAGTTTTTATAACATGCTTCTGCATCTTGGCGGGTACAAAGACAGCAGAGAAGCGAAGGTGGTTCATTTCGCGCAAGACTGGCATGTGACATGAATTCTGTTTTTTTTCTTTCTCTTTTCCCTCTTATACAAGGACAGAATAGACAGTGCCTGATCCACGTGAGATGTGAGAAGCGGCCGAGACATTAGAGATTGGAGGAAATTTTCCATGCAAGGCACACAATGAAACATGAATCAACCACGAATCCCAGCCGATGCTGTACTCTTCATTATTCTCCTCGAGAAGGAGTGAGTGTGAGGTGGCTATGTGAAGGTCCCAGCCTAAAATACAAGGGCAAGCCGCATACATGCCCCACGATGATTAAGAAAAAGATGGAACATAACAAGAAGGAAAAACAAGGCATCCGCATCCGTGTCCATGAAGCCAAACCCAATTTTCATTAGCCACCAACGACCAAATGCTGACCAAGATGTACTCGGCAGTCCGTGATATCAGTACCTTGCAAACGCCGATCCGTTTCCCCTCCCTATCCTATTGTGCATATCTCATGAACCCATCAGGTGGTAAAATCCATCCTTTGTCAGGGGGAATTTACAATTACGTGGCCCTGTGTCCATGACGCAAGGGCTTCTGTGCGTAAACACAGTGAAAAGTGACATGTGAATGAACCTTTGGATCCGACAGCGCCTGAAGAACTTGAATGAGAAACATGTTAATGATCTCTGGATTCCACTCCTGGTCGTCCCTCAAGGGAAGGAAGGCGAAACCGTGGGCTCCATCCATCATGATGCGGCGCATATGCTCACCAAGGCTCTTGTTTGATGGGTCTTTGGGCCAGGACCCAACCGGGACCTTGGTGACAACAGGCCCCATTGTCGTGAAGCCAGCCCGGGATAGTAGGCTGGGAAGCTCTGTGCTGATGTAGGGATCAACATCAGACTTTGCGAGGGCATCGGTAACTTGTTGGGCCAGGACAGAGGGAGGCCAATCTTTGGGCAAGGAGTTGTCGTCGCAACCAGGTGCCCAGTGGAAATCTTGAATCTCGATCCAGCCTCCCGGCTTGAGAGCTCTGGGGTGTGTTAGTCCGAATCCGGCGACACGATGAAGGTGAAATTCCGCAGTGCGGGGCCAACGAAGCCAGACGAGACGGAGCGAGACAAGTGCGAGCAGAATGCATCGTGTGTCCCGGTCCAAAAAGAAAAAAAAGGGAGAATAATAATAATAATAATAATAATAATAACACTCACTCATAGGCTTGATGAAGCAGGATTGGCCAGTCCCTGATACCGAGCGCCATGTTGCGTAAGAAGACAAAGTCGAGCGACTCGGGTTCCTCCACCCACTCAGCCTCGGCATCGTCAACATAGAACTGGATATTGGGAGGTACATAGCTGGGCTGTATGGGGCTCAGATCTGTACCTACGACTCGTGCGCTGGGGTAGCGTTGAGCCACTCCAACCAACAGTGTCAGCTTGTATGGCCGAGAAATATGCAGGCCTCGCCGAAGACAGTGGTTACGCACTTTCGATGGCCCAGGATCCTGTTCCTGTGCCAACATCGAGGATGCTCTGAGGGTGGTTCAGAGGGGAGAGGTGCAGGCGACCGTTGAGGATGCGGAGGGCAGCATTGTGCTTCATCTCCTCGACATCCTGCTCCTGGGTGTCGTTGGGGAACTTGTAGCGACCCTGTTCGAAGGTGTGGTAGCGGCGACTGCCATGGTAAGAAGGAAAGTCGATACTCGCAGCTATTGACACGGAGGAGGATGAGGATCCGGGCTCAGAGTGATACCCAGGATCGTCGTCTTCGCGAGGGTTGTGGTTGTCGGGGCCAGGGCCGAGTTGGATGGGCGGCAGATACAGGATCGACGGGATAGCGAGCGTGGTGTCTTTCGGGGGAGACATGGCGCTCTGGCTCGGGGGATGGGATGCAAAGAGCGATACCAAAGACAGGTGGGAGGGCGGGTGGTTAAAACATGGACGAGGGGGGGGGAGGGGAAGCAATACGGGCAGCTCGCTCAGTAAGCGAGGTGGTGCGACTGGGCCGGAATGCGAGGGAGCAGGTAGGACGAGGTTGTGGACGAGATGGCGAGGCGGAGGCTGAAGCTGGAGCGGAGAAGGAGGGGTGGAGGGTTCGGATGATCGCTGCTCTGAGTGGAGCGGGCGATCTAGATGCCGACTCCTCGAAGGGGCGGTGTGTGGAGAATTGGATCGCGACCAAACGCGGCAGACGAGGGCCAAAGGCTCCGACGGGCCCCTGCAAGCGGACGTTTGGGCACCTTGAAGCAGCGCGAGAGGCTCGGGAGCTTTGCGTGATGGACGACGCTACGGCCAGCCCAGACGGTTACATGCACGACACGAGTCGCATAAGCAGTCCAAGAAATACAGAGGCATCGGGCCTGGCAATGACGCCGTTATGACCCTTTTGGGGCCTGCCCTGGAGAGCAATCACCCCTCGTATTTTGCCTTTGCAGCCTTTTTGTCCCGGTCGCGACCGTCGTCGTGCCCGGCCGCTTTCATCCTGTGACTTGTTACTTGCGCCAGCCTGTCCTCGGTCGCCCGCTTGCGGCCTCAGCTTTCGCAATGTCCTGGGCTGGCCGATAACCCTTGTTCCTGGCCGCGGCTGCGCTAGGCGTCGGCACAACGCTCAGTTAGCGCACGGGAACTAACGATCTGACAAGGCTTCTAATTTTTTTTTTCAACCCTGGGCAGGGCGTAAACATCAATCTCAGCAGAGGGGGCCAAGCTCGATCCATCTTCGCCCTAACTCGATCCATCCTGGTGCCCAGAGTCCGGCACTGACGGGACGTACGGACCCCCCCCCCCTCCCTCCCTCCCCCATTCTCGCCCACCAAACTTGGAGTCGTTTGTTTCTCTGGCGTCCGTGCGGCATACCTTCTGGAACGGGCCGCCAGCAGTCGACTTGAAGTTTAATATCTGTAGAAATAATAATAAAAAAAGATGGGGGAAAAAGCCGTCGAGCGACTCTCGGCGCCGCAAGCCTGGCCTCAATCACAGTGCCAGCGAGTACACACCACTCTGCAGCGGCTATCGTGCAGCGTCCACCATGGATGTCATGGTGCAACATTTTTTTTTTGTTGTTTCCCCTCTCTCCCACACACTTGCTCCGGCTATCGACACACTTGATAATCCCTCACCCCCGTCCAAAACACCCCCTCCCCGTGGCTGATGCAGCGCTGCCGGCCCCTTCCCTGTCGCGTCGAGTCGCATCCATGTATCAGTACGTACTCGGTACCCCCGGAGGCACCTTTCCTTTCTTTCTCATTTTGACCCGTCATTGTTATTTTCTCTCTCGCTCACTCAACCTGGCCTGGTCTGGGTCCAAGGAAGGTCCTTGTTCCGCACTCCATTATGTCAGCTTCCACCGTGGTGCAACCACACAACGCTATTAAGACGTCCTAAGTCCACTTTCCAGTTTCCAGAACGGGACCAGGCTGCTTGACCCGCGCCCAGGTCCGACTCTGTCATCACCCCGAAGTGCTTTTCCCTCCCCTCCCCTCTTCTTTCCAACTTCGCTGTCTCACGGACTTGTCTTAACTCTGTCCTCCCGCCCGTCCGTCCGTCTGTCTCTATCTATCTTTATCTCTGTCTCTATCTCCTGAATGCGTCCCTGCTACTAGTTCTGTCTCTATCTCTGTGCTCGTAACTTCGTATTCCTCAAAGCTTTGCTGACCCCCTAACAAAACAAAACACACACGCACCAAAGAAGAAAAAAGGATCCTTACTTACTACACCATTCTTCTTCGTCTCAATCATTTTTTGTCGTTATGGATGGCTCCGCTTCAGCACCCGCCTCCATCATCTCCCGCTCTCCCACTCCACATCCCGGGACCACTTCCTCACCCATCGGCGATTTGACAGTCTGGCAGCAGCCTCACTTTCATCTCAGCAAGAGGTATTGCCTCTATGAGAGGTTGTACGAGGTCCAGAGGGACAGGATCGTCGCCAGTGCGTTCAATGCATACTATATCCCCTGTGTTATCGATAGCCTATGCTAATCAGCTAACTTCGCTCAAGTTACATCATCCGAGGGCTCCCTTAGCCACGAGGAAGTTGCAGAGAGCCATATCGGATTTCCTCCACAGGGAAACGTTATCGATGCGTATTCCCTGGCACCCTTTCGCTACAAAAACCGCTCCAGCTCCAATCCTGTACCTGGAGCGTGCCGCAAGAGGGATTGTTCTCCGGCGAACCCACGCTCCATCCGTCGCCGGGAGATCCCAACGCTTCACCTGAGCTGTTTCAACAGGCTCACATGCCTGGACGGAACAAACAATGTGTTCAATCGCTTCTCTTGGTTGATGCAGTGCCGTTCATCTCCTTTTGAGGGAGCCCCCCGGGTTCACCTCAAAGCCATGTCACCATATCCACTGAAGCCTCGCAGGGGCTCCCGCTCAACCATGAACCTGGTTAGGACCCACCGTTTTGAGTCTCCATTCTGGAAACTCGCCAGAGCCATGGAAGTGAACTGGCGACTAGGCGCTATGTTACAGGGCACTCATGATGACATCGGAATGGCTGTGGTCAAAGACTGGAGGCGCGGGGATAGCTATAACCAATTGAAGAAGCGCCACCAACACCTTCGAACCATTCGCTTCACCCTGGATGCGTATGGCATTCACAAAATTGAACGCCTCCCTCGAAAGCCCGTCCCCTTCTCAGGAGAGAAGACGGACGACAAAGCTTACATCGTGGTCGATGAGTGGGAAGTTCAGGGTGTTATCTTGTGTCTAAAGGTACTTTCTCTTCGCGACCGCCTTACCATGTGCAAGACGCTAATCGCTTACCCGCATAGTGGGATCTGGGCCGCTTGACGCTGCCAGCACATCATCCTGGACTCCAGATTTGGGATACACCAACCCCGCCTCATATAGAATACTACGGGCCTGACCATGGTGGTATCCCTGTCGACGGAGCAAACGTCGTTGGCACGCTTGTCAATGCTCCCAACAGAGATCCGTTCTACCTTGACGAATGTGTCTGGAGCTTCCAGGATTGTGAATTGGCTGGCTCAGCTTCAGGTCCTATGTCAAGGTTCTATACCATTGACTTGAAACATCTCACTGGCTTGACTTTCCTATATGGCCCTGAGAGTGGGCTGATCGCGATTCACGCTCACATTCTTTCGAAGCCCGACGTAGAGGTACCCCCCGATGCACCTGATGATATGCATTGGATCTACGTTCCAGTTACCGAGGACGATGAAATAATGAAGTTTGGCGCCCATGTCGTGCCAATTGGACAGAGCGGAATCCACACTCCCGCTTTCGAGGCAAGTGGCCCATGACTTTCAAAGAAGTCAGCCTTCCCTAACACTGCAACATAGATTACAACCAGATTGGCTGGTGAAATTTGGGTAGGGCCATGGCAGCTCCAGGCAACCCCTTTGAATGTTTTTTCAAGAGAGGCGGAGCAGCTCCTTTACAACAGGATCGACAACCATCGCGGCCTTGGTCTTGTCGACTTGATTGGTGTTTACCCAAAAGATGAAGAGCGTATCCTGAATAACAACCTGTCAAATCCTCTAGAACCTGCCCCCCAGTTGAATGATTCCAGCCCGCAACATTTGTCCTGGGCTCCCTTGACAGCAGACATCACTCGTGTCCGAGTCTATCGACACGACAACGACAAACGCTCATTTCAAGGGATGCTTATCGACTATGGCAGCGGTGGTCAGAGATGCTTGGGAACATACAGGGCCGATTCTGTTCTGGCTGAAGACTATCATAATCCCACCGGGGTTAGCATTTATGGCTTTGATGATCGCGACCCCGCCGCGGACCCATCCAGCAAAGCTCAGTTGATTTTCTTTTACGACGCGACGACACTACCACGGGAGAAAGATGGCTGGTACTGCTACAACATGTCGGGCCAACTTCAGCTAGTGTTCCAGGGCGAATATACCCAGGCGCAAGTGGTTTATCCAATGCCCCCAACGTATTTGATTCCCATCATTGAAGGAGATGAAGTGCGCTACGAGTATGCGTCGTAAGGAGGGTATTATGATGTATTACGATTACGAGAAATAATGAGGAATGAAATGGACCGAATCGGATCGCAGGAAAGCAATCAAGACGCGTTCTGGCGTTTAGGAAAAAGATTAATGAATGATTGGTCTGGTTTTGTGTGTTGGCGGGGAATTGAGAGAGGTGACCAGGGCAGATTGACTGATGGACTTGCAATTCCTAAATGAATAATCAATGCAACATGATGCTTTTCTTCCCCCCTGAATCATGTCTTGTCAGCTCTGGGCGAGGTGTTGAAGGTGATAGTCAACACATGGTAAAGTGAGTAAAACAAAAGTTCTAGACACCGGAAATATCCGAACCGATCCCCGGTGTGTGCGGAACCCCAGTCAGACAAGGTACCCTTGCGATACTAGTGAGAGTGGTGTATGCGGAAACAAGGTGGGCTAAAGACACGGAATCATTGAGGGGGGGGAAATGAACCAAGTGTTTGGATCGATTTGAGCCATAACTGATCTATTGTGCACCACACTTATCTTATGCTTACATGATGCGAACAAGGTTTTGTGATGCAGTAGACTTAGTTGACTAACATGGGGGCTTCTTGTGAATGAAAAAAAAAACCCCCAAGCGCTGTTGGATCGTTGGCACTAGTCCCGAGACCCTGTAGTTCATGGGGTAAGGTTAATTCCCCAGATTCTCGGCACCATCACCCTGGCTGTTTTCGCACTCCACTAAAAAAAACCGGCTTGCATGGGTCCATCGTTCAACGTCAAACGTCGTTGCGCCGATCAGCTCAGATGCGAAACGAGACTGCCAACAGACCCTGGTTTGGCCACGACTGGGCCGGGTTGAGAAGCGTGTATTCCCAACCGTCTGGCTGGGCTGGTTGAGCCGATGATGGAGAATCGGGGCCGAACCCCCTCCCCCCCTTTTTTTTCTTTTTTTTTTTTTTTTTTTTTTTTTTTTTTTT
>VTGD01000154.1:0-100166 GCA_013406985.1 Calonectria crousiana | reverse complement strand
CCCCCCCCCCTCCTCCCTCCCTTAGGGCGCGCAATTGCCAGAGCGCTGCTCTAGGCAGCATCAGGGCATCGGGATGGCGTGGGAACCCGCGTCTGCCCTGAGATTTCGGCCTCGCGAATGTGAAAGCTGACTGCTCACATGTGAGCATCAATGCTCGCGCGCCGTTTTGTCACCCGATGGCTGACATGAGCTAAACCATTCGCCGCCGTTGACGGGGCACGAGTAGGGCCGGTCTGCAACACCAATCTTGTTAGCCGAAACGTGGCGTCCCTCGGCCGAAAAAGAAAAGAAGCAGCGGAGGAAAGCAAAAGGAAGATTTGGAAAAGAGTCCAAGACGGACCCCTTGCGCCCGCGCTAGCCCCCAAGCAGGATTGCAGAACCCATCTGCAGGGAAACATGGCCATCGCCACCACCATGTGCGCTGCTGCTGCTGCTGCTCCCAGGAACATGGCCGATGTTTCCGAGCCCGGGACCCTGAGCAGAGGCCACCTAAATCTCTTAAAAGGACCCCTGCCTCTGCGCGTGGTGCCTGGCTTGCGAGCCCAGAGGCCCGTTGGCGCTGGCTGTAATTTGTCGCTGCGCCCTGGCTCGCCCTGTCTGGCATCATGTTCCCGGCCAACTTCTGCTCCACCCGCGTCGTGCTTCTCTCCCTGCTCCCCCACATGGCCGGGTCTTCCACGTGTCCCGAGTACATTAGCCTTTGCCGTCCCAAGAGCCATCAGCCAGAAAGCTAATCCGTGCCCCCCATCGCACCGACAGCCTGGGGACCTGGCCCGCCTGTCGCACTCTATCTTTGTCTGTGTCGCCGCCGCCGCCTGCGCCATCGATGCACCGTGCTGGCCCGATCAGGATGAACCTGTCCCGTTGGCTTACATCGCGAACGCGCGTGTGCGGCCTCGCTCTCGTTCCTCTCTCTCTCTCTCAATCTGGCGAGCTTGACGAGTTTGCCGACCATTTCGCGGCACCAGACCAGCTTCATCCTTGCACAACCCCATGCAGAGGAAACCGGCAAACGCGTGATTGGGGCATTCCAGCCCGTAATAAATATCACTTAACGGCCCAACCAACGTTGCCAGCCTATAGAACCCAACACAACGTAGCTGCCGATATGTTTCATCACCTTGTTGCCTGATGCACTACCCTCTTTCGTTTACATACAAAGCCACGCGATACGATAATGAATGTCGCAAACTACTGCTCCTAGCTCCCCTTTCCCACACACACCGCTGATCACCAGCCTGTGAAGCGCCTTGCAAATCATGCCAAGCATGCACAAAAATTCCCACGTGCATCGCTCCGCGACACCATGATTGTTGCTGGGGTCGATGCAGCCTTGCACCTTGGCTTATCACGTTCCCCTTGGGTATCAATTTCAACTTTAAACCCAATTTCTCAAAACTTTCTCAGTGACTCATGGCTCGTGACCACCATGCCAAGCACCTGTCAACCAACAACCCCATTCCTGTTTGGGGCACTACAGCCACATTCATGCTACAGGAACCAGCCGGCACAGCAATTCTTTCTGCTCGGGCCATGTAAGCAAAGAATAAATCATCCACAAAAAAAAAAAAAAAAAAAGACTTGAGACGTGTCATGTTGCGCAAATCCTTTGAGTTGATGTGCAGTAACGCAATCTCATCGCCGCATTTTGGTGTCCTGATTTGGGTGCAAACGTGCTGTTGGGAGCATGCACTTGATAGAATTGCAGATGGTTTGAATATTTTGAAGCAGATTCGGATATAAAAAAAGTTGAACCGAGCCCAAGGCAGCGGATATATATGCCTGCATTTGTCACATCGTTGCCCGCAGTGCCATGTGACGGTTCGTGAACAAACTTTCACTTTTCACGCTAGTCTTTGACATGAAACCGGGGTCGTTGCGGCCTACTAGTTCGTATCTTTTCGGCTTCGTCCCCGTGGACAGTGGAAAGAATACATGATAAGCAGAAATAACGTTGATTACTGAAACAACAACCGAGACACAAATAGACCTTGGCCTAATGCCAACCCAGAGCAAGGAGTTGAGACAATTGATGAAGGATGGGAACCTTGATAGCATTCTCACGCATCTACATAGACGCTCTTGGCAATTTCTTGGGCGATCGGCACATATTGCCAGTTGCTTACATACGAAGGTGTGCTTCCATAGCCACCATTGCTGGTGGCGTAGGAACCTAAAAGCGTGCCTAAGATGGGTTAGTGATGCAGATGTCTAAGAACACGGACTCGGACCAGCCTACCTGTGAATGGACCACTACCACCGCTTACAATTTGCGCACTGGCCTGCCCTATAACCTTTTCTTCCCTGGGCTCGGATGCTAGCGCCACTGAGAATGCGTAACTGCTATCATTGGGCGTTGAGACGCGCAGTGTGATGGGCTTGTTCAACCATGCGTCTGGAACGGGCGAAATGATCGGCTCAGGCACGTCAAAGCCTGCCAAGCCGTACGCTTCGACCTGAAACACAAAATGCGGCGAGAGGACGCCGTCAGAAGTTGACAGGTGTTTGATGCCGAGATCAATATGCTGCTTTTGCGTCAGGAAAACAGATATGCCTGCTTCTTCACCCTCGAGGCGCGGTTCGAATAAAATGTCCACCGAGTAGTTGAACAGTGTGGCTGATTGTAAGCGAGAAATAAAGGACAAAGAATCTTCAGCAGGGGTGAAAGACGCGTTTCCGGTCAAGTTTGCCCATGAGGGTGTGATCCTCAAGGTGGAGGCATGTCCGGGTGGGGAGACTGTGAAGAGCGATTGTGACTGGGGTCGCCATGTCTGGAACGTTTTGGGCAGCTCGGAACCAGGTTCAAACTTCACGTCGTCGCCATCGTCTGCGAATGGCCCTGTTCCCGCAATATTTCGTGTCTTCTTAGGCAGCGGCCCCGTCATAGAACCCCTCACAGGTTGCAGTTCAGGCCAAGCTCCATCCTCCCACTCTGCGGGGTACAAGACTGTTTCCCTTCCCATGGGATAAATCTCCCACTCGGGTCCTGATCGTGTCGACAAGGCCACTCCCCACCAGTTGCCCTCTTTATCCTGGAAGAGGTCGGCATGCCCTACTGTCTGGAAATATTCATCCGTGCCTCGATTGGTGAGGATGGGATTTTTCGAGTAAGACTCGTATGGGCCAGTGACGCTGGTGGCCCGAGCGATTGTCACCGAGTGGTTGGTTTCTGTGCCACCTTCCGCAATCATCAGATAATATAGTCCGTCTTTTTTGTATACATGAGGTCCTTCAGGGTAGACGCCTCCTGTCCCGTTCCATACACTCTTCCAGGAAAAGGCGGTCCAGGTTGATGTATCCACAGGAGATTGTACGATTCTGGACTGTGAAGAGGTACCGTCAGATCCAGCCATTGTGAGATGCAGCTGGCCGTCATCGTCCCAAAAAAGGTCTGGGTCAATACCAGACGCTGGTGTTATTTTTACATTGACCGGATCGCTCCACGCAGCATCTTCATAGGGGCTAGCGGACGTGAATATAAGAATATCAGGCGCAGCCCCTGAATCTGTAGATATCAAGGCTGTTGTAAGCCACAACGACCCATTGTGAAAGCGCAGTGTGGATGCGAAAATGCCGTCCGACTGCCCGGTCGTATTGCTCAACTGGGGGGTCTGGGTGGGACGAGACAGTGCATAGCTGACAAGTTTCCAGTTGACCAGGTCTTTGCTAGCATAGATGGGTATCCCTGGAAAAGCCAGGAATGTGGATGTTGTGCAGAAGAAGGTGTCTTCCCATTCCGAAACAAAAATGCAGCTGGGGTCAGAGTGCCACCCGGGGATTACAGGGTTGGTGTACTTTGTGTCGCAGCTTGCGGATGTGACCAAAGCAAGCACACACGCAAAGAGATAAGAAAGTATCCGCATGGTTTTGTGGAGGTTGAATCAAATCGCCAAAATGGGTGTGCTCAACTCAATGCTGGATGGTGGGATAAGTCACCACACCATGCAAGCAAGTTGTATATCATTTCGCAGCGAATTTATACCTTTCACTGTGATTAAACACTGACGGGTAAATTGCCAAGGCAAATGCCAATCCTTGAAATATCATACTTTGCCTTGTTGAGCGGGGTTTAAATCCCCACAGTCAACAAGCACTTTTCCCCAACCATGCGTGCATGAGCTGATACCGATCATGCTCGGCGCCACGGAAACGAAAGAAAATGACCCCGCCAATGCGTCATTAATCCCAGCAAGGAAGTTTGAGGGGACTTGGCCGGAAATATTGTGCATCGTGGCCATCTGCAGGGGGCAAAGCCTTTTGCATATTTTTGTCGCAGCATTTAGGCTAATGTCGATGCGCGTATAGAACATAATTTAGCAGTCCGTATGCTCCGATGTAGCCACGGCCTCAATTAACGGACCGAGCCGATCCGATGTATGTCATTGGAAGTTTCGGAATGCACCCAGACTACTTGCGTGATTGCAAGACAATGTCTGGATAGCACCATCATCATGATTCGCTGCGGTTTTAACGGCTAATTCCACATTCCTATGCTGTGTTTATGAACGGGACGGGTAAATTGTACTACCATCTCTATTGGCGTGGGGCGAAGATGTCAGTGGAGAGCGGCGTAGTGAAAAGTATTTTCTTGCCTTCTTGGGTTTTAAATTGGAGAGTACTCATAAATTCGGCTTGGTAGGTGGTATTATCGCCTTGCCCGGTAAAAGATTGCCGCATTGTCTGTATGGCGACTGAATACTACTACAAGGGTCTATCTTAAGATATTGTGCTCTCGGCAAAACACAGCATCCGTCCTACACATGGACAAGAACTTCTTCCAACCCTCTCCCTATAATAATTAGCATAAACTCTTGGGGTAAACGGGGACTTCCCGTCGTTTGAGACTTTAATCCTTGACCCAGGTCCTTCAGAACCACAATCTCCATATTAGCCTCCAATAGTGCGGTTGGAGCGGGGTTGAAAACGCAAAAGGCCAAATGGAATTTGCAATCAAAAATAGATTTACTCTTCATTAAATAGTACTAAATATCAATTCTATTCACGACTTGGCCTTGCATCTATCTGTGGCCATGTTAGGGTGGAATAGCAAACAATCACCCTCTTGAAGCTGTTTGAATCTCCTCTGCTTCTTGATACCAGGGTTTGAAAAATATGAAATTCATTGCATTTGGTTCAAATTTATTTGAATAACGTAGCTACCTGCTCCTTTTGCAGCATAGGAGACCTCCAGATCAACCTCAAAAACCTGGGTTGTGTGCAATAAGCTGTGGCCACAGTAATACCTAAGTAGTTCGAGTATTAATGGAAAAAGTATGTGATGCTGGCTGGGACGTTGGAATATGGTAACCGCATAATTCTTTGAGAAACTTCTGCTAAGATCGGTACTTCCAACGCACACTGAATATTGCCCTGTCACTGGCCCAGTCTTTTTTCTTTTGGTATGAGTGGCAATATCGTGTGCCAAGATGAATCTTAGGAACGAAGGGTATCAGTTATTGGCGGGTTATTTGGAAACTTTCAAAGACATGACAGGTTGTCATCCATAGGATCGGTGTTGACCGTAAGCGAAAGTACTGGTTATGGTATGTTCGTTGGTGTAATATCCAAATTGCTTCAAAGTTAAGACCGCCTGGTTCTGTAACATTACCCTCCCTATTTCATTCACATTGGCAAGCGATTTCTAAGACCAATCCCGACTTCCAATATTACAGTTGGTAGGCAGCGATATTTCGTTCGCGCCTTGTGCGAGCAACGTGTTGGGTTCATCAAGCCAAACACGAAAAAAATCGCCACACCAATAATAAACTTGAATTTTAGTCCAATCTTGCTCGCCTTCGACGAAAAGCCGAAGCCGCGACTTCCGAGACTAAGATCGTGCGGGTCGGTCATTCGCTGGGCACGGAATATTTCTCAAGTTGGACTAGGCGGCTTAAATGCCTCTTGGCGTTTCTTCACGATTCATTTTATAAAATCCTGAGCCTTTTTCGCAATCCCTCTCTTTAGTGCCTGAATTATCATCTCAATTCATCCAATGTTTGTCCTTTTATCAATTACTCGTCGGCGACTTCTCGCCTTGGCGGGTACCACATGTGGAGTTGCCACGGTGGGCACAACGGGCTTCTGGTTCTGGATGCGCAAATGCCAATTCGAAGAATTCGGTCCGGAGACGGATAACCTATTTCGGCACTCGATTATGAAACAAATCAATCCCTGGAATAAACCCAATTCCCATGACATGTGCGTCAGAAGGGTGCCATTTTCGCAGCTGAAGTCGGAATTGCTCGAGGACGCACAGCACGGAGGAAGCAAATTAGTGGAACATTTTTGCGCTGGCATGTGGGGAGGATACGGTACGTGAAAAAAAAAAAAAAAGAAATTGGAGAGGGCTGCTATATCCACTAATGGACCGAAAGGATATGCTATCCAAAGGAGAATTATGCAGTCATTCAAAGATGAAACAAACAAGGAAGACCTGTGGACACAGGAGGAGCTCCTCGACAGCACCTACGAGCCAGGTCTGTACTATATTTTCCAATTACACACCATGAAGAGCTAACTGCTGGCTACCTCAAAGGCACTTTCATTACGTACCACCACGTCGTCCTGGAAAAGACAGCGCGATCCCTGACGTTCCGAGCCTGCTTCAGCCCCAGGCAAAACCCACCTGTGCCGATACAAGTGGACAATATCTTCGAACTAGGAGCGGATATCGACAAGGAAAAGGAAACGGCCGAGTTTCGAATGAAATGCATTGCATTTGATGGGACCAAGGAGGCATCGGAAGAGCCCGACCCCCGCGGAGGAGTGGTAGGGTGGCTGCACCGGCAGTATGTGAAGCTGCTGGTGGAGGCGGCAGTCGGCAATTGTACACGATAAAAGGATTCAGCCGATACCAAGATTTTTATATGATTGTATGAATGCAGTTATAATATTACGTCGCATTCATTTTCGTACACCAAAATTATTTGGATAGAAAGAGCTGTCTGGCTTGACGCAAGTGTTATACCAGGTCTAAAGAAATGTGAGGTTTGTAGTGCCGGCGTACATGAAACCAGCTAAAGAACCTGGTTGGGAATCATGGTACAAATACGGCACAGTAAAAGATTAAAAGATACACATCAGGTTGTGAAGTAAAGTATAACGCTGCCAGTTGACATGATACTGTTCTAATTAACACCGATGGCCGTCTTTTGCGCAATTACGTAGGCGACAAAACATCCAAGGCCTTGCAACATCGAAGCCCAAGCGCTATAGTCGATAATTCCATCCCCCAAATCTGAAAGAAGAAGCAACGCCTATTAGTTTGGGTATCCAGGATTGCTTCTAAACGCACTGGAACAAAATAATGCTATCCCTCTAGATATGAAAACCAAGCCATTGTAACTCCATTAGCCGATAAGGACAAACTGTCCAGTCCTTCATTTCCTACAGAATGCAGGTTATTTCCTTTCAAATCTTTAACGCGCCATACACAAGCCTCGTGGCCGCCAGAATTGACCAACAAGTCCTCAATCTCTTCAGCAAGTGTTCTTGATGTCTCACCCCAGGTGCCCAAGTCATGCAAACGCATCTCTCGGATTTTAGACAAGGGACTTAAACCACCCTCAAAATGCCTCAGCTTATACGGGATCCATCCGTCAGGGCAGCCAACGGCATTGGGGTTTGCACCATTCTCCAGTAGAAGTTCAACATCGTGGATCTGGAGATGAGCGACAGCCAATTGTAGTGGTGTGACCCTCACGCATTCTGGATTGACTGATGCCTCGGCACTTATCAGGGCACTGAGCGTCTCGTGGGGTAGTTTGAAGCGATCAAAGCGCTCCAAGGCCCATACAAGTAACGAGTCTTTGCGGTGTCCGAGCTGGCTGCCGCACCGCTCCAAAAACAGGAGCAGGTACGAGTACAAGTGGTTTCGAGCAAGCCATGCTATCAACGATGTGTCTTCCCAACCCTCGACTTCGTATGAACAAATGTCGGCGGCCTCCTCAGCAGAATACTGCAGCAGAACAGCTGTAGTGGTGGCGTATAGCTTTCTGGTGATCAAGTTGATCAAGATGGCTAAATCAACCCAAACAGGATTCTTTTCTTTCAAAGACTTCAGCCATATGCCAAAATCGATATCGAAGCCCATATCAAACATAGATGTGTAATTCGGCGTGCGAGGGTCCATAGCTGCGGTGATAAGGGTTGTCAATTCCTTATTACTTGCAATGACCGTATCTGCAATTTTCAACAAGGTCGGGAATTCCTCACGGCAGTATTGCTGGAGCTCTTGAGTTGGCTTATCATCCTGGAAGCCGCTCGTCTGTGCTTGAAACATGGCTTTGACCGAAAAGCTCATCGCTTCGAAGGTAGACAGGTAGAAGAAGGATGCCGAACTGGAAGAGATGCGAGATGATCCAATGTATTCCTTAATTGTGTAATGAGCAAGCCGGACAAACTTCCCCTTCTTCTGAGGTTGATCGCGGACGGCCCACGTGCTGATTAAACAACCCATAACTTCTTCAAATGCCTCTTCACTTAGCTCTTCTTCCTGTTCCGTCATGTTGTCGTCGCTAGAACTCGTAGATGCGAATAAGATCAGTTCTTTGATGGGCACCGATGGTATGCATGTTAAAAGACACAGGGCACTCCGGACTATTGGCGCCCACTCATGAGGGACGCCAATAAGAATACGGTCATACGTGTCGTCAAGCGTCTCAGGTAACTGTTCCAATGCCTTCCGGACTGTAGACTCAAGGGGCATCTTTTTCAACACTTGGAGCTGACAAATAACCAATCGAAACCTGTATGATTTCCGAGCGTTAGCAAAATGGACAGCCTCAGACGATTATCGGCACTGGGAGAAAAGGGGAACCGACATTCCCTTTGCCCTGTATAGCAAAGAATTTTCGATACTATCGCGCAGCCCAGCCGAGAATCGACGAAGTGTCCGGTCTTCTTTGAGCTGCTCCCTTAAGTATTTCTGTATATCGCGGTCCACCAGTTTGTTTGACATTGGCAGCTTGGTGAATACGCGGAGATAGCGCTCGATGTCCATCTCTCTCCTGCTTGTTACCACGATGTGAAATGATCCGAATTCAGGATCTGTCGCCAAACAATTGAGAAATTTGGCGAGAGCCTCTCGTTTTTGTGATTCGTCAACAGCGTCAACGCAAACCAAAATTCTTGAAAACCGGGTCGCCATCTTCTTAATAGCATCCACTAGATCATCTGATGATGGTCGGCAGTCGCCCTCAAAAAGATCGCAGATGCGTTGCGGGATATCCTCGGCTTTCGTACATATTTGGCTGAGCATCCAGGCGAGAAAATGGCCCATCTCGTCGTGGTTTCTTGCATGGTGACAATAATAGTACACTGTTATTTTTGGCAGAGTAGGGTCCACTGAGAGCTCATCCGCCATGGTAACGTCGCCATCATTGTCGTGCTCACCAGACTTACCGCATGTACCATTTTTATAATCTTCTTCGTATTTCTCCCGGTCATTGTTCCGCATCACCTCTTTATCGATGTTTTCGGAGTCTTCGCTTTCGTAGTCGTCGCTTTCATGGTCTTCACTCCCGCCGTCGCTATCCCCGTCATCTTCCTGTTTGCCACCTCCGTCGTCATCTTTGTATTCTCCATCCACAATTTGCTTCATCTTAGTAATAAGAAAAGATGCTAGAATGGTCTTTCCCGCTCCGGGAATGCCGTATATCCATATACCCCGAGGGGCGTTAGAGGCCTCGCCGTGGACGCCGAGTTGCCACTTCCGCCATGCCTGAGAGGACAACACCCACTTGCATGTGCCATCTTGATAAAGATCCAGAGCCTGGTTATGGTTAAATGATGGGTTCACAGTGACCAGCCAATTCAAAATCTTTCTTCGGCCCGCATCTGAAATCAAGGGCGCTTGGTGAGTCTCCAGACAACATGACCAGCGACACAAATTCAGGACACTCACTATCAAGATGTGTACGGAAGGACTTCATATCTTGATTGATTTTCTGTAATTGGGATCTAAATAAATGGTCAACTTCTATTGCGGGAAAAAGGTGAAGTGGAACCAGCCGTTAGTTACTCACATTCCATGACTACTCAGTACCAGGTTGATGGTGCTCTTATACACCGTGAGTAGGTCCAACAATCTCTTTGCCCGTTCCCGTTTCAATGGCCAAGCCAACTGAAGCTTGAAATCAGTAAGTTTTCGACGCTTCCCTTGAGACCTCCGGTCATGGTCATCATCATGACCCTGCGTATATCCCATGAATTCGGGCATTTTGGAGGATCCAAGCATTTCGTCGAGCTCCCGAACCGCCCTCAGACACCCTTCTACAGGAGCCGATAGCTGAGCCTCCAGTATCGCTGTCTCGCTATCAAAACCGACGAGGACCTTGAGCGGCTCGAAAAGGCCGCCAAGGGCAGAGATCTCAATGAGAATGTGTCTGAGGTCCTTGGGTGCATCTTGCGCGCCCTCGATGTATTTGGTACATAGACTGATGACTTGCTTAGATGCTTGCAGAACCGCAATGATATTCGCAGAAATACCAAGGGCCTCCATATTGGATATGTGCGAATAGAGGAGCAAATGCGCGCAAATGCGCAACAAAAAAAAATTGACTGAGATTATTAACCAAGAATGATATTCAACTGTTAAGATATTCACAATATTATTTCAGGTTGTACCCAGTTTAGGCAGAAGAATAATGCCTCATTCCATGTATTGGATCAGGCATCCACCAAGGCGGGGCAGTGCTGTGTTCTGCGCCTCCGCCACTCGGCTGACTGCGACATCTAAGCGACGTCTTACTTACTGGTGATCCAAAAAAGCATGCCGTACTGTATTTGCTTGGACTTGGCTTTCTTAACGAGAGAAACCAACAATACGACATGATTTTTTCAATTTAAAACGGAAATAATACAGGTAAAAAAAAATTGTGGTGAATATCCATTATGGGAATGATATCTCATGTATGCACTTGCGTTTTTCTATTAAACCTAACTTAATTGTCAATCAAAAAAGGTGAAGAGAACATGCTTTGAATGATTCATGCGCTTTTCCATTGAGTTATCAGAGGCCTATTTCCATCTCGTCAAGACGCTCGGTGATCTATGGGAACAAGCTTTTGGTTCGTTGGGTCAAACACGTCTCGCATAGTTCCTACACCAAACCAGAGTAAATTAGGCCTTCGATCTTCAAATGGATTTTCCCCTTTCCCATAGATGAATTCATTAACCTCGTCATCAACCCATACCGCCTGTCCCGGGCATGGGGCCGTGCCGTAATCATCAAAGCGACCCATGATGACGCGAGGCCTGTCGCTTGGAGCCCTCTGGCGCCAGTCCAACTCATCACGCATCGCGATGACAAGTTCCCGAAGAGTGCCATGACCTTTTTGAACCAGAAGAAAGCTCAAGTCGATCGACTTGACTGTCTTTGGTAGCGCAGAAAGGAACAATATCACATCTGGCTTCCGTACAATGAAGCCCGGAAGCCCAATGTGCTTCAGCTTCGACCACTTGTCAACGGGGAAGATGGTAAGAAGCGGGATAAAGTTTTCATCATTATCGCCATTGAACCAAATTAACTCAGAATGGGCATTCGAGCTGATACTCACGTGCTCCAAGTCGATGCCCTTGCTCAGAGCATCTCGCAAATGCTTGTTGCGAAACATGGGCCAGCCAGCCTCGCGTTGCCCACCCACGACGAGGGAAAGGTCTATGCGGCGAAATCCGGGCTTACTGAGAAGCGTAACAAAATCATTGTACTCTTGACACGGCTCGTCAAATATGTGGCCATTCACGCCAGTGTTGAGCAAGCTAGAGTCAACGATAAATTCAGCAACGTTGTGTTCATTGTTGGCAAGCATCCACGTTATTATTCGAAACCCACGCCACCGATTTTTTTGAGCCTTGTCCCCTTCGGCATCAGTCCACCCTGTCACGGGCACAATCAGGTTTCGTTTCCCCGTCGGCCATCCACGTGGCGTTGGCCAGTTGAAGCCGTAGGGGAGTGCTCTGATCATGGGCGTCTCGTACAGCGGAGTGAAGTATGCGCCGTGAGCTGCCGGTGTGAGAGTAATTCTTCTCAAGGAGGGGAAACGCTTGAATGCGTGCGGGATAGTAAATGCATCCTCACTTGTTTTCATGATGTCGCACTGCTGGTTGAATAAGTCAAAATAATGGCGCCCTCGCGCATCAAACGACGGCTGCGCAGCTATCCACTGAGTCCTGGCCTCTTGGCCCGGATAATGTCGATGCTGTCTCATAACACGTGCCACGTCTTCAAGGTTCTCACTGCAAGCCAATTCGAACCACATGTGAAAATGTTCGCGTTGACGGCGCACACAGTTTTCACAGTGATGCCCGCATGGGTGTGACTCCTTCATGATATCAGGGGGTCTTTCAATGTGTGCATCATCCCAGACGAGCTCAACAACCCCATGACGGTACGTTTCATGGTCCGCAATAGCCTTGCAGACTTTGATGTTGAGCGGGTTGGCGGACAGGAAAACACGATGGATACGCAACAACACTTGCTCGCCCAAGTGCTTGCACACGAAGCGCAGGCTTTTTATGTCTTTGTTCGGCAAACGAGACGTTATAACATCAAGAAGCTCTGTGGGAAGCCCACAGAGACCCACCGAGGTGACAAGTGGTGTCGACGGAGAATTGGGTGATGCCATGATGCTGATTGACACAGGTCGTGAATGTAAAGGAAGGCAAGTTTCCTGGAATCTGGAAGTCGGGAACCGAAACGCGGAAATTAAACGCGCCTACTCCGCCATAGCCTGTCGGTTGTCATCCCTCTAAATTACAGCAAAGCGGACTTGTCTCACCAAATCTCGGCAATCGGAATCGCGCCGGGAATGATTGGTTAGAGAACACGCCACTGCATGGGACGCTTACTGTTTTTAGGTTGGTGAGTGAATGGTATGGAAGCAGGTAAAAAACAAGACGGCGGTTATGTCAGAAAGATCTGTACAGCAGGTCAACACAGTATAATGACTGCTGTACTCAATTTCCCCTATTATCCTATCTTATTCTGCACACGCCGCCTGGAAACCTCCACGACCTAGCATGAGTTCTCCTAAACAATCTGAGGGTTAATTAGTGAGTGGGTAGTATAAAAATTGGTGCATCTTTATCGACCAGCGCTAGACAGATCCTGGTTTGGTCGTACAGGGTAGGTGTCGGATGTACTATGAAAACTACCAACAGCTAATCTATGATCCTGACACCCATATACTCTCTCTATTTAGTCTAAAATATTATCCTTGTTCTTCTTCTTCTTCTTCTACAAAGATCATTCAGTGAAAATTATGGAGAAAAGTATCACAAAGCAAAAATTAAAGTTCCTATTCAAGGTGACGCTTCTTCATGCGGACAACTTGACGTAGAAATTTTCGATTGCTGATAGTGTAATAGTAGACAGACTAAATCTCAGATTTTCTTTATTTCACTGGATCCAGGGTGCATTGACGCAAATTGTGCTATCAACATCCAATACTCAGGTCTCACCAGTTTGACTCGGGAAGCGCCAAGTGGGCTACCAGACTCCACCAAGCTAGTCAAATTTCAACAAACGGGGGACAAAACCTGGTTTCATGATTCATCAATCATAAACTTCATTTCTTGTTTTCTACCTCTTTGCTGGCCAGTACTCCATGCATTCTAATGATACGACGCTTTCACAACCTTGCAAGACACAAAGAGTCCGTCAAAAAGCAAAAAGAAAGGACTTTTGGCGGATTCTAACCACCCGTGATGGACGAACAGGGAATCGAACCCTGGACCACTCCCAAGTTATTCGGACGAATCATGCTAAGGGAGTATTATACCACTAAACCATTCGCCCGTGACGTTGTTGAGCGGAAGGCGGCTTCATTGCACTGAACATTCTCCGTCCACGGGCGTCAGGTCCGGAACAAGCGATAGGTTGTCGCGGTCGTCGAGCTTCCATCTGTTGAACTTTTGGCTAACGTTCCGGAACTTGATGCGCCACCACATGGCCATCTTGACCCAATCGCAGCTTTGGAAGTCGTGGCGGTAGTCTTCGAGCATCTCGGTAATGTAGGACCTCACCTTGGGGTCCTTGGTCACGGCCCACGCCACAGAGAGGCAGAGGGGTATTTGCGTGGAGCCCAGCGGCCTCAAATGATGTGATTGTTCGCCCAGCCTGATAATCTCGTCGGTACATGCCATGGCCTCCTTGATCAATGTCACGTTGAGCGGCTCGAATTCCTGGAGCAGCACGTTCATGATCAAGGCCAACACAAGGCAGAGCGAATATGCGACCTTGAAGCCGTGGCGTGCCCGGTCGTGCGAGAGACCCGGTCGGATTGCGAGATCGAGATCCGTGACATTGTCGATCTTCTTCTTGAGCTTTTGGATATCGAACCGCAACATGTGGTATGCGGACAAAATGTCGAGCTGGTGTTCGGCCGGGTCGTTCATGTACCCCGGGAGCCTGCTGAGGCTTCTGATGGAAAGGCTAGGGAAGACGTCTGGGTTTAGCTCCAATTGCTTGTCGTGATCCGGTCTCTTGGGTCCCATCGGACCCGAAAACCTGTCTAAGATACCCGAGAACCATGGGTGGAGCTTGATTCTCGGATTGATGATGCTTTCGATGATCTGCGACGCATTAGTGCCCGCTCGGCCGCGAGAGCTAAAATCGAGACATCACTTACAACTGGAACACACATGCACAAAATGATTTCCCATTCGAAATCGTCGTGATCCGCTTTCGTGGCCGTTGCTTTTAATAGCGATGCTAATCCTTCGGCGTGACTGGGACCGTGAGGGTCTGGCGGGCCAATCCAACTCTACAAGGAGCCCCGTTAGCAACCGATTGCACAATTCCGATGAAGAGGGGGGGAAGCGTCGCGCGTACCTGGATAACCATGAGAAAGTAGATGGCGCATAGCGTTTCCCCGGTCGGGCCCTTTGCAGGGTCGCTCAAGCAGTCTCTGACGGCCTTGAGGGCTTTGCCATACTTGGCGATGGCCTGCACGGGGCACTCTTTGGTGGTGACGGTCGAGAAGGCGGTTGTGAAGGCATCGACGGACGCGTCCAGGGCCTCGTTCATGCCGATGCGCTGGGGGACGCGCTGCAGAAAGACGCCGTAGCAGTTGATGTCGTAGCGGGCATCGGTGATTTGCAGGCGAGAAATGAAGACTCCCGCAATCATGTCGGTCCGACGCGGCGACAAGATGACGGGGCCGCACTGGCGGCGCTGCCTCCTGGGCTTGGGAGTCACGACGACCGTTTCCGAGTCTGCTCCCAGCACCCTCACCTTGAACTTGTATCGCTGCTCGCCGCCGCCCACACACGGGATATCCAGACGGCTACATCGCGCGCACGCGGGTTTGGCCTGGTCGCACTATTTCGGGACAGTGGCGTTAAAAAACAGAGTGATAGAGGGCGAGCGGGCAAGGAGGAGGAGGGCAAGAACAAGACGAGGGGTCACAAACCTTCTTCTTCTGCTTGCGACAGGCGTCGCACCCTTTCCCCGATGGAACGCCAGGCATGATGTCGAGCGCAGCAATTTACCTAAACGAGCTAAAATGGCAGAGGTGACGAAGTTGGACGGAAGGGCGTTAATTATCAACGAACGGCAAAACGGAGCGAATGGCCCGCCCCGCAGTTTTAAACAGATTCCTGGCGAGCGAACAGCAGGGATCGTCACCCTGAGCCATGCGTTGATCCTCGGCCGATTGGCTCTCCTCCCTCTGACATGGCTCAAAAGTTCCACCTTGCGGCACCAGCCTCAGCGGCACATCGAGCCTGATTGGGAATAGCCTGGGATGACGCTCGACACTGGCATATGGCCCCGTCAGCTGGGTGCAGCGATATCAATGCCTGTTCCGCGTGCTCATTGACTCGACGAGAGATGACTGAGGGGCAAAGGCTCATTTATACTCTGCAACAGATGATAATTATTGCCAATCTGCCTCTCCCGCCAGCCTAAGATGCCTTTGCCTTGCTGCGGCAACGCCGTGGCCGGTGCCGTGGTCATGGCTCTACATGTTCAGCTCGACGGGGCTGTTCAACACAGCCGCGACAGGGATCGCACATCTTTGCCCATGGAGGGTAACTGCAGATCAGACCCTCTTACGATCGATGACCTAGCCATATGTCTCCCATTCTGTTGAACGTCAGATGGTTGTTTCGGCCGAGTTGATCACGGTGAAATCAGTATCAACACGGTGTTTGAAAAAAGGCTAGTATGAAGCTTATCGGCAATTTGGCTTTATCATATCGACAACCTGACATTTACACTCAAACCCCCGAGTTTGTCAACTTTTTTTTTTTTTCAAAAAAAAAAAGAGGAAGAAAAAAACGAGTATCCATCACTGTCTGGTTCCTCAGTTGTCGCCACAATGACACAAGCAACTGCCAAGATACTTTCCAGTCCTCCGATGGACAGCAAACACTGCAGCCTCGGTATGTCAATTTCTCCTCATCAAACCCTCGCCAAACGACCCCAATTTTCTGCTCGCGCATCCCGATGGTTACCCACTTGATGCGGCCCTCCCATGTATTCCGTTAAGGCGAGCCAATGCTAGAAGCTCAAAAAAACCTGACCGGCTGCAAAAGATACATGAGCCCCCGGAAACCACGGTAGGATATATGCAACGTTGCACGTCTTTGTCCGGGAAATTCAGACTTGTCAGTCCGTGGTCAGCCCATGCGCCTTGAAGGAATCCATCTCGGGAAGCTACTCGCTCACGGTACCCGGTATGGGGGGAAATTTTAAGTGGAAGCCCAACCCACTGACAGGGACTCGACCTCACCTATAGGGCGCCGTGGGGCAGAGGCTTGTGAAACTGGCCAAGGTACGTGTGCTCGCCATTGGGCAGGAGAAGCTGCGGATCATGACCCTGTGTGATGACGCCTGTTGTCAATCCCATTATCGTGTCGGCAGTTGCGCCTCGCATGGCCGCCATGGTCAGCTAAGAAGTCGCTTTGGACGTTGCCTAAGCCGCCGCCGGTATTTGAACCGAGACGAGCGGTCTGCCGGAGTTACGGAAATGCCAAGGTGGCGAAGAGGCGAGGAGGCAGGCCGGACATGGGCTCAAGTGTACGTCCGAGCGAGAGCTGCAGCATCCTCCCTTCTTGGCTATTTACACGCTCACGAAGACAACAGAATTGAGGCATTATTTTATATGTCACGTTTCAACAGGTAGACGGTTAATTTCACCAAACTCGACTTCTATTTCCTACGTCCTGCTTTTAACCGGGAAACGAATTGTGCGGCAGTCAAACCTCTGAAGTTGACTGCCTACTCACGCTTCATCCCATCTCACTAAACGATCCAGTACCGCCGCGTAACAGATACCCTCTGAAGGCAGCTATTAATCACAGGGTAAGAATCGTATGCCGTAGCTTAGCCTTTCCCCACCCGCCTACGCCCGATTCCGATGGAGCCATGCAATAACGGCAGGGTGCCCCTAACACCGCCAGTTATCACCACGGTAAGAATCGTAAAAGCAAAGCTTATTCCAGCCCTATGGACGTCATTGCCCCCAGGCAGCCCCCAAATCTCGAGGCTAAAAAAAGGCCCCTCCCTCCATTAGCTTGTGTGTCTAGTTGCCTCCAGTGGCAGCATGCGCGAGTTGGCCGTCGACACACGAGGTGCCAGCGGGTACGGCCTGGGGAACCGCCCAACCATGGTTGCAGATGCCAAAGCTCCCTGGGCGGAAGCACTCCATCGGCCCAGATGACTTGCAGGGCTGCATGCCCTCAGCCCAGCCAGGCTTACCGCTTGCCGCGGGCGCTTCCTGCGCTGCGCTGCTGGTGGTCGGCTGGCCCGAGGGAGCTGAGACGGCACCACTAGTTGCAGATGTGGGCGCACCAGACGCGGAGATGGAAGCCGTGGATGACGAGGCCGCGTAAGAGGGTGTAGCTGGGGGCGCCTGGGTTGAACCTGGTCCCGACCGAACCGAGCTGGGCGACGACTCTCCACCAGTGGAATCCTTGAAAGCAGGATCGACGGCGGCTTTGCAAGTCCCCTGGCCGTCAGGTGTTATGTCCTGGTAGACCTTGCCAAAGTCCCCTGGCTCAGGGAATCCAATGACATGTATTCCGTCCGTCGTCGTGCACTCGCCGGGGATGTTGGCGCGGAAGATGGGAGGCAGACCGTCGACAAAGGCGCTGTCGTCTGTGCCACCGACGATCTCGATGGGGGCGCAATTCATGTGCATTTCGCGGTTTCCAATCTTGTTGAACCAGGTCCAGGCGAATACCGCGGGGCCGTTCTTCATGTCCTTGGGGATGGGAATCTGGAACTGACGTGTGCACTCGGTCCCCGAGTCATTGTCGCACTGGGGTCCGTTTTCTCTGCCGTGAGGGTCTTTTCCCACACTTGGAATGTTCCCCTGGGCATCTGCGGGACACCCTCCAATGATGCTGTAGATGGCGTGCCATTTGCTGGGATCCGCGGGTGGCGCATTCCCGTACGCCACGCTAAATTGGCAAGATCCTCCTCCGTGGACAGCACTGCCCCAGAACTTTACCAGCTGCGTCGACCCAGCAGTTAATTTTGTCACCTACTCTACGTGCTGGGTATTCCCCTGACAGGGGAACGGCAGGCTGGCGGTGAGCGGCCCAACCTTTAGGAGGGGTTCCGTATCGAGGTTGTACGGATGGGGTTCTATCATGACCAGATGGCTGGCTGCTTGCCCAATAGCAAGGCTGATGCCTGCTATTTGGGACTTTGTGAGAAGCATGATTATGGAATTTGCTGTTTTTTACGTTGAGGGATCAACTTGAGATACCCAGACGCGATTGTAAACTTGTCGATGAGTTGATGAAGCTATGCGTTGGAGTAACGATGTTTGTTGGATAGGTGGCTATGGGACAACCGTGCTGTATATATAGACATCTACTCTATTCAGATATTCCATAATTGTTTTATTGTGTCGTGCATTCTCCTTTGTTTAGTTTTTCTTGCCATACGGACATCTGCACAAGGTTGTATGATCTTTGTGTGTATGTAAGAACATGGGTGTCAACTAAAAGGAATGGGCGTAAAGCCAACAAAGAAAATCCGAGTTTAATCCTAACTTGCTCATTCACTTTGATAGCTTGCCAAAGAATAGTAAAATACTACATTGGAGTAAATACCTGCCATGAAGTGCAAATATGATGCAAGCAACAAATTTTTGGTGGGATCCAGTTCATCAAACTATGAAATGCTTTTCTAACTGAGCTCGATCAAGGTAAGGGTACAGCCGGTTTTCTAACTGAAAACTAATGAAACACTTGGCTTGATTTGATTGAAGCTTAGGAAATTCTTGTTTTATTTTCTAATCCAGCTACTTGCGGCGTATTGCATGGCATCCTAGTAGTTCTCTGGTGGCTCTTCTTTGAACAATTTACAGTTACTACCGTTCAGCATCAAAACCGTACATTTTGGAGTTGCAAACAACCTTGATCTAACTAAATGAAACGCGAGAGTAAAGCTTCGTAATTGCCATGTGTCCAGGTGCAGAGTTAAGATGAGGCTTGATCAATCAACCACTGCACTCCGCTCGTGTAATCCACCGCTGCTTGGTTGGCCGCTTCCTCCATGCCTGGGAATGGCACGAACCAATATGCATGCGGCAACGATGGGTATACATGAAGCCGTGTTGCAACTCCCAAATCCTGTCTGAGGTGGCGCTCGAGAATCAGTGCCTCGTCGCGAAGAGGATCCATGCCGCAAATCTGGAAAACAACCGGGGGAAATCCCTTCAGGTCCACACCAGGTGCCCATGGGTTGTACAAGGGACTCTTGAGGTCTCCGTTGTACTCTCCTGATTCGCAGACATTAATACTGATCAAAGTTTCTCTCGGATATTACTACTTACTGATGAACAAGCGAGTGCCGGCACTGTTCATGATTGGTACCGTTTCACAGGATTCGTACGACCCCACCTCATGGCGCCATTTCTCTGGAACACCTTCTTTGCCACAAATGAATGGGACCTGCAGCGCGAGGCCAGTAATGGGTGGGTTAAGCTTTTCTCGGATGGAGAGGACGCCGCATACGGTGGAAAGGTTGCCGCCGGCCGAGTTGCCTCCTACGATGAAACCGCGAGTTGGGTCCGCTCCAAGAGTTTCAGCATTTGCAGCAGCCTTTAAATAGAATGGTATCTTGTCAGCAAGGTTCGGGTTGCAATAAAACGAGCAGAGCCAGCTTTATCTTGGACTGCATCGCCGAGGCACATACCCATTTGACAGCATCCCAACAATCCTCAATCGGAGTCGGAAATGGATACTCAGGAGTCAAGCGGTACTCGAGAGACAGAGCAATAGCCCCGACTTGTCGAACGAGAATTCGGCAGGTCCACTCCTCATCGAACCTGTCGCCCGTAATATAGCCACCGCCATGAATGATGACGGCAAGAGGGGCGCCATCAGGCTTTGCAGTTTTGGGTTTGAATACTCTGGCCGTGATGGTAGTACCGTCTCGGACAGGGATTTGGATGTCCTCTTCAATAATATCAGTTGGTCCAGGGCCAGCCATTGCCGCTTTTTGAGCTTTTATCGCGGTATACGTAGCCCGCAGCTCTTTTGTGTCAGCGGGAGTGGCAGTATGGTCCAAAAAATTGTAGAACTAGATTTTACTTGTGTTACAATATTGTTAGTTGAAACAGAGTGGTGACTTTACCTCCTCATGCTTGGGGTTTCTGTGGCCATACTGGGACCAGTCCTGGGAAGAGTTGGATGTCATTTTGGGAAAATATGAAGAATGGTCTGTATCTTGTTTAGGAATGAAATTGTCGGGATTGATCTGAGTGTTGGAATAAAATCCTCATCTCGAGGCCTGCTGGAGCATGAATATATATACACCTGCTCGAATAGCCATCTCCTTCATTTGCAATATAGGCTAGACTGAATCATCGGTCATGGGCCGCTACAAAACGCAATTGACCAATCATAATCACCACGGAGCGAGCGGAGCGAGTGCAACGGTCTGAGCTCGCCCCACCGGCAGTCGTATAACATTTGTGAAGTTCCCCGCAACGAAGCCAAACTCATTTCAGCCAATCCACATCAACTGCCGATTCCAACGCGTCTCAACAGAAACCATGGAGAGACAAGCATCAAAGGCCCGCAAGACTCGAACCGGCTGCATGCAGTGCAGAAAGCGTCGCGTCAAGGTGGGTATTCATTCCCCAGTTCGGTCAGGCTTGCAAAAACCGGACATGTGAATTCCGAATTCCGGTTCCCCTCCGGGGCCGCCTGTTGCGGCACACAGCTCATTGCTAATACCTGGAATAGTGCGACGAAAAGAAGCCAAGCTGCTTCAACTGCGTCCGCACCGCGCGAGAATGTAGCTTCATTTACACGGCTCCACGGCCTAGGACATGGTGCCACCATCCCCACCGTGCCGATCTTGTCAGGTTGCCCCCTACCTGTGCCAGCCACGATGATACGTTTAATCTGACCGATCTTCGTCTCATCCATCATTTCACCACTTTCACAGCCCATACTTTGGTGGATGTGGCCTCTACACAGCATCTTTGGCCGAGCGTCGTCATGGAGCTCGCCTTCCACCACAAATTTCTCATGCACGGTGTCCTCGCTGTTAGCGCCCTTCACTTGGCGTATCTCTCTCCTTCTCCATCAAAGCATCAGTTTTCTCGCGCCGCCGCTGAGCACCACGATATAGCTCTGCGTTGCGTTCATCGCGAGATGGAGGACGTTAACCAGCACAACTGCGATGCCTTGCTTGCGTTTGGCCTGCTCACAGCATGCTTTGTTGCCGCCTCAAATGTGACCCAGACTTTGCAAAGTAAACCACCGGATCCCGATGACCAGGACGATTCCCGGCAACCTTTTAACTTGGCTGTGTGGTTAAGACTGCTCCAGGGGGTTTTGAGCATACTTGAGCATGGAAAGTCGTGGATTGCCAATGGTCAATTGGCTTCGTGGCTTGAGTATTTTTCGCCCATTTTAGATGATGAGACTGTCGCTCTCTCGGCGAGCCCACTTGGACAAATGTCGGATCAAGCTTTGGCAAGACTTAGTAGACTATGGGAAATAGAATCTGGAGCTAGCCATCCAGATGCAGCAACTTACAGCAAAGCTCTCCGAGACCTTCGACAGTCATTTTTCCTCATGGATATGGTTGAAAATTCCAGCAAGGATTCCCTCTCGACGCAAAGACCAACAGAGTCGAGAGTGGTGGCATCATTGATATGGCTGTACCGTATTCCAACCGACTTTGTCAAACTCATTGAAGAGCACCACCCACCGGCGCTCGTCCTACTTTACCATAATGCGCTATTGATGGGTGGTCTTTCGGGATACTGGTGGTCCGAATCTATAGTTGCCGAGATAGTGGACACTGTTCGTCCTTCTATTCCGCCAGAATATTGGCCATGGGTTGAATGGCCCGCCAGTTGCATTCCGCAACGAAGCGTTGAGACCCAATAAACCACTGGTTATGACAAAATGTGCATGGACTGAACTCACCGAAATTGTTCTGTGAGGCAAGTATAAAACATGGATTATAAATGCACCACCGAGCAGAAATCATCTGTAACCAATGGGAAGGAGAAGTTTTTCCACCTCTAAATTTTATTTATTCAATGTGTTGTTACATCTGACCCATCCACTACTGCCTCGGAAATTATAATCTCGATCGGCCCCCTTTTATTTAGAAACGACGGCGGAATCCGCCGAACCCACCAAAGCCGCCAAAGCCCCCACGGCTGCTGTCACTGCTGTCACTGCTGTCACTACTGTCGGAGCTCTCGCTTTCCTCCTCCTCATCATCGTCGCTAGAGTCCGAGTCTTCATCGTCATCTGCATCCGCATCTTCATCTTCATCATCATCGCTGGAGCTTTCGTCGTCGTCCGAGTCATCGTCACTGCTGGACGAATCGTCACTGGACGAATCATCGCTGGAGCTAGAATCGCTATCACTGACAGTGGACGGGGTTGTTGCCGACGAATCAGCCGCAGCGGTGGTGGTAGAGGCACCGGAGGATCCAGAGCTGGTACCGGATCCAGAAGCATCACACTCGCCAACCTTCTCAGGTTCGCTGCCATCGGTCACACCCTCGTAGTCCATGCATTCAGTATCAACGTTGGTGATGCTGATGCCGGAAATGCTGGCTGTGTCGCCCATGTTGGAGTTGATACCAACGAGGACGCTGCCATCGCTAGCGGAGCCACCAGAGATCTGGACGTGACGGTCGGGCATGTCGTCGCAGTTGCCGCAGCTGCGGTAAAGCTTGCCAAAGTCGGAGACGGTGAAGTCGTTGATGATGACAGTGCCACCACCATTGTGCTGGACCACCTTGTCTTCGGCACCAGTTGCACCGCCGCCGTTGATGGTGGTGGTTTCACCATCCTCTTGCTTCTTGATGCTGAAGGCATCCTCGCATACGGCACTCCACCAAACATTGGTGATCGTGCACCCACCGTTACAGTGGACACCTTCGATCTGGTTAGGACCTAAGAAGAATTGAAAGTCAGTAAGAGCTCTAACTATGTAAATCATGCAAGCGGAACCTACCGATGATGACGTTGGAAAGCGAAGCGCCAGATTCCAGGATGAAGACAGCATCCGAGTCTCCACCCTCTACCTGGCCAGTGCAATCAACACCACGATCGTACATGACATAGCCACCGTCAAAGGACTCGCCGGCAGCGATGGTCATGACAGAGTCGAGGACGCTGCTTCCAGACGCCTCGGGCTGGCGCTTAGCCAATTTGGCCTTTGGAGCCTGTGTGGTTTGCGGGTTGGCCGGGATGGCGTGGGCAACGGTGCCAAGGGCCAAGGCGGCCAAGGTGATCATTCGGTGCTGCATTTTTGTAGGTTGAAAAAAAAGGACTGTTGAGTAAAAACGAAAGAAGTTGAGGTTCCAAATCGATTGGAAGCTGAGTTTTTTTAGAAATGAATGACGAAGCGCAGCTTGTCAGAAGCGAGAGAAGGCAGTCAACGAAGAGGGAGAGTTGGAAGTGAAGATGAGAAGCCAAGATATCGAAACCCGACGCGGTTTCTGCGAGGCTTTATACAAAAGCATGTAACTGCGTTATTGGCGCGATAACAGCGCTTTACCTTGTTCCGCCAATATGCCCGCCCCCAGGAACAAGCGACGCAACCAAGATGGTGGACGCAACGAGCTGCCTCGGTGAATTTTCCCAAAGTCAGCCCATGTTCGCTGTGTGGACCTGAAACGACCCGCGGTTTGAAACGTCCCGTTTTGTTCATCGTCTCTACTCTAGAATGAATTCTCAAACCAGGCCCTGAGCAGCTCGAAAAGCCCACCTACCAGACGAGCCGTCGTGGTCACCGTCCCCCATAAACGAGTGGAAACATACGCGTATGCCGACCGGGTACCCCACCAACAATGGGACACTGTAAAACAACAGCTGGCATGGGGGAACCTGCAGCATCCAATAGCACTTTCCAAGTATGAAACCTGATCCTTGGAGATAGTGATCAAGTAAGATTAAAAATAATGTAATATTTTAGGTGTGGCCGTCTGTCACGGTAAAATTGCAGCTAAAAATTACCTCGTCCGACGTGACCCTGCGTCGGCGCTTAGAGCCGTCTCGGTGTTCAAGCCCAACTCTACCAGTTTACTCTGCCAATTCCACGATACGAATTAATAGAGAGCGTCCCAAAGACGGGTCGTAGGCCATAATCTCTTTTTTCTCTTTTGAGAGTGGATGAATTTGAGAATGAAGGTGGGTTGGTGGAAAGTCCCTGTATACTGGAGGGAAATTTTCTATGCCGCTGTCGTGTTAAAAGTGGATGCCTTGAGCGAGCTGCCACCGTTGTCGCGCGACCCTGGGTGAGCAAGAGGGGGGATCAAGAAATGCAACATAAGAATCAAAATACAGACAAGACATGGCGACGCATTATTTTATTAACCAGTCGGCTATCAAAATGGAGATGTCCCATATCCCTAAATATGAACTTTTCTTCTTGTTTATTGAAATTATATTCGCTTGATCCCTGGTGATACCTCAATCAATTTAACACCAGTTCAAGCACTTCGCGCTAAAGCCTTCCTGGCCGGTTTCAGCGCACGAGTCAACACTCACGATAATGGAGAGCCAGTAGTGTAGGGAGATAAAGATATGTTGTAAGAAAATTGCTGGTTCATCTATCCACCTCCCATGGTTCCAGGTTTTATAGCTCCTTCCCAGCGAGCCGAGGGCATGCCGATCTAAGAACCCTACGCATTGGCCGCATCACCTCATGAGAATAGGTAAATAATATTCTCTTCAATTTCTACTCATGATTCTATGTATGCGACTCCAATTTTCTGAAATACGAGATTTTCGCACTGAAAAATACAATTAGATATGGTTGCGATGGCCTAATATAGGTGTGACAACAAACTTACCAAAACTTACCAAAACTTACCAAAGACCAATGATTATGCCATTGCGTACGTGCAAACTTTCCACAAAGAAATCTTCTTCTTTGAGATCCGCTGCTGCATCTGGCGGTATCTGCATATTTCTTCCGTGATTAGTATGAATCTGCAACTTTATTAGAGCTGAACATGTGTTTCAACGCTAACTCACCATCAAAGAAAAGGTGAAATCGCAACATTCATATGACGCATCCAACCCAGTGATGCGCTCGCCGTTCCGAGAATCCAGGGCGAATTCATAAGATCGTGATTCACAGGTTTCTGGCCCAGGAATCTCCCCTAGCAACATCGATTTGTTTCCATTTACATTGTGTTCATAGTGGAATTCGATGCCCCAAATATGAGTACGGTCACCATAAAGACAAAGGGATGATCTATCAGTCGTCCAAATGGAAACGTGGGTGAGAAACGGAAGATATTGGTCGTTGGCGCCACCAAATAAACACAATGAGCGCGGGATATGTTCTTGTTGCATTGAAAGCCTTTTATTAGTGCCACTTAAGAAGCTGATGTTGGGTTCTGGTAGCTCAGGATACCATAGGCTGGATGCTTCCGAACTTGTGGCGTTTGCATCTCTGATATGATACCCTGTTATAGAACCTTTGATGGATATGGAAACTAATTTGAGCGACTGACCATGTTAGTGAACCTTGGAATGTGTGATATGGGGTGCGTACATCGAATCCTACTTTGATTTCTGGTACGGTTTGGCCAGAAGTTGTTATCATTTTCTTTGCCACTCCTTAATGATCCCCAACCCAATCCGACGTTATTCCTCCCGCGGATATCAATGCAAACCCACGATGCCTCGAGTACCCGCTGCAACCAGGAAGCCTATGAGCGATCGAAAGGATGCAGGAGGGGCAGGCCAGGTGACCTGCCGGTTACTTTCCGAAAGGTGATAGCCAAATTGTGTTATTGGGCCATTTCCTTTGGCAAACCGTAAGCCGGAGACGTAAGACCGGTTATTCTTATGCAGGAACAAAGTGTTGAGGTAGCACAGAGCAGATTTTGCAGTGCGCCACCTGGGAAGATTGCATGCTGTCTTTGGGTCGATAGCAGATGAGTAAGCTAGGTTGTAGGAGTTTTGAGCATCAACTGCCGCTGTAGTTAAATCGCCCAGGTCAAAAGTTAGGTTACAGACACGTTTTCGGTTTCTCATAGCTGGCGAAGATTGCAATCTCTTGACTTTGTCAAACAGAGTTTTCCATTGTCCTTGTTCAGCCTTCGAAGAGGCTATCCCAAAGACATAAGAAAACTCGTTTCCGAGCCAGAATCTTGATTGCCAAAAGATATTAGGCAGTAATGTATTGGCCATGACCTTGGAGGTAAATCGCAAATTTCTGACATCTCCTGACTGGAGTCGAATCAGAATTTCGATATGAATTTCAGGTGGTAACAGCCCAAAAGGGTCATTTGTGGTTGGGGCAGCGATCGCCACTTTCCTGGGCTCATCTCCTTGTTCACCTCCACTAATACATGATAGCTCGAGTGTTAATTCCGGAATATTTACTGGGTCGCATAGGTACTCGTTGCCTGTCAGCCAATCGCTTCGTAATCTTCCTTCCTCTCCCGGAAATAAGGATTTGATGTCTGCATCATATTTGACAATTCCACCATAATCATGTCCCCAATTCATCACACCAAGCTGGAGAGGCTGGGATCTACAAAGCCTAAAAAGAGCCTGGATTGCGGATTCCGTGTCCAGATTGGTATGATTAGCCAACAGAATATCCCAACAATGGACATGGAAGGGGTAGCCCCAAACGGGTCTGGGTATAATAGGCGGCCTAAGTGGGTACTTTTCACCAAATTGGGTCCTCATAAGGCGGATTTGAACCCAGCTATCGTCGACAGTGGACTCTGATACATCAATATGGATTGATGTATCAAGCGGAATAATATCATCAAACTGCCGGCGTCGGCCGGTTTGGGAAATTCGGGCCATATCCCAGTCCTCGAGGGTCGTATAAACTGACTCAGGTCAGAAAACAAACTTGAAAATAATAGACAGATATGCTTACTCGCTCGAAATTCACCAAGCCATTGCGGAAGATCAGCCGACTCGTCAATGGGGGCACCGCACAAAGGGCACAATATCTTGTATATCGGCATGCTTGGAAAACTTCAAAATGTAGATGATCAAGTTTGATGAAGGAACTCACAAGGCATTCTTATCGGTGTTTTCCTAGGACGACAAAAGTGAATTCAACCAAAAGAACATGACTCAAATGGCGGCCTAAAGCATCAAGCGGTAGGATTGCTGGCCGGTAAATCTTGGGTGTTCCATTGGATTTAAAAATGACCATTGTGGTCGCTGTACCATTGGATTTAAAAGTATATATCCAGGCAGCCTGCTCCTTGGTTTCTAACCTTGTTGAGCTCTTGTTCCTACAAGCGGAACGGCCTCTACAAATTAATTCAAAATAAAAGATTTTGAATTATTTTCTTTTAATTTTATTAATTTTATTTTATATAAATTCTAATAAAAAAATATTTAGCTACCTTTTTTGATACAGTTTTAGCCTACTGTGGCTGGTGTGTGGTTAAGTTTCTTAGTTGTTTGGTGGCATTTTTGTAGAACCATTCTATATTAGGCATAGCTTGTTCGTCTGAATACGAATTCTTGTTCGTGCCAATAACAGATCTCTTTATCTCACAGTCACACCAATCTATTTGACAATACTATCCACTACTACCTGCTCACAACAGCACCAACGAAGCTATTTTATCGTCAATTACAATGGTGCTTCATCTCCCACCCCAAGAAGACATCGCTGGCACAGCAAGTACATCATTGATCCTCCCAAATAATGCACTACATATCCTTCTTCAACTGTTAGCGTGTAGACTTTTCTATTTTCCTCTATTTTACTGCATCCATTCAATTTGATACTTTTTTTTATTAGCTTTCATTCAAGGAGGGGTCCAAACCTTTCATGTCGTATCGCTTCCAGATTATTGTCGATCAAAACTAACATTAGTCAAACAAAGTATCTAGAGGCTTTGCCATATCTTTCGAGGATGATTAAAAATCGCCTCGTTCCTGGGAGCCCTGAGGGCGAGACCGCGCGTGTATGGGATGACATCCTGCACAATGTGTTCCCGGGCATTGAGAATTACTCAACGGGTCCGGAGATGTCACTGGGAGGTGAAAGAGCTGGTCTTTTCACAGCTCACATTGTCATTGATGAAAGGGCTTGCGAGAATAAATTTCTCATTGTAGAATGCAAGGCTGCTGGGCTGGAAGGCCAAGATGATATTTGGGCTACTAGAGCTCAGCAGCTGTGTCGATACCTGAGAGGTATTAATGCTCAGCATCAAAAGTATGGTGCGGTTGCAATTGGAAAAATGGTTCGTTTCTATCGATGGGACGGCGATTCCAATGAGTGACATGATTTTGGGGATGGTGAGATTCTTTATATTGATCGGCAATGCCAAAGCGTGATGCAGCATTTATTGTACTTCAAGAACAACCATTCTTAAAGAGGAAGCAGTTAATAAACACTTTGTGCACAGGCCAGGTCAGATAAATGAAACTTAATCATCATGATTCAGCATTGACATTGCCGTTTTGCTGCAATCGTTAGATCCCGCTAAATTACCGCAGCACAGTGAATCGGCCGAGACGACTCCTTTTCAACAAGTGGTAGTCGGTGACATTGTTGGCAGTTGGACAACAACGTTGCAACAAGGTCATCAACAAGGCATTGCCGAGGTCGTGTGGGCCGATGAACAAAGCTGTTCGCTTCCAACACCCAAGGCCAGATTGCGACACGCGCCGACGCGTAACGCGTTCAACAAATCAATGATGAATGACGTCAGATCTGTGTCCACGTCTTGCATGTCACCCTGACAGTTGACTGGTGGGAACGGGGATCACCCAGCTCACACAAGTCCCACGTGACGGAATAGGCAGGAAGAGTAAAACAAGCCTGCTCTCACGCGCCTGGTGTTATCTGGCGTGACACACCAGCTTATCGGCCGACGGCCCGGCAAAACCGCCTGTTTCCTCCGATGGCTTGTCAGTTTGCCAAGCCGATCCCCGGGTTCTCTATCTGAATCAATTGCAGTGTCATCCGCTCATGCTTCTTGGTGGAACGGGAACCTCCAGCTATTGCCGCAGCTACATGGTGGTCCTTGAAACAAATTGATTTCGGTATGCGTTCATCCAAAACACACATGTTTCCAGCGTCCATACTGGATCACCAGGGTCGGTCCTATTTGCAAGCACTGGGGAACATCGGGGTGGCCTTTCTCCACTTCAAGCCACCCTATAGCCGCAGGTCTGATCGGAAAAACAGGACAGTCTGTTGTGTTCGACCAAGTCTACCAGTAAAACATGATGTTAGGAATTATTATTTGTCTGGGAAGTGTGTTTTCATGTTATGCGAATTCGCTCGGCGCTTGTTAGGACCTGGCTGAACAGCAGAGATCGTGCTCGAGTGGAAGTATCACTTAATTTCGCGCTATTCGGATGACTATATGGCTTATACATACTCCTCTGATAGTCCCAGTTTTTCAACGAATACGGAGCCAAGTGAATGATCATTTTACGGGCGCGTTGCTATTTGATAGCTGGAAGAACTTTCCCACCATTTGCATCTCCCTTGTACTATCAACTAGGGTGTTATATCTGCACACCTCTAGTATCGACATGCCGGATGTTCAAGATCCGACGGAAGAAAAAGAAAGGGTGTTTCACAATGATTTCGAAGTTCTAAAATTGCTTGGCGAATGGAACTATGATTTGGCTAAGGGGTGTCAATTGAACTCAAGCCATCCCTGATTCTAAAAGTACCAACTTAAATGACAAGGTTACAGGACAACAAGCAAGACACACCGAAAATTAGCAAAATTCTCCTACAATTTACAGATGGCACATTTTCCAGTTGTCATTATTTAAATTCACGATGTTTTATTCTTCGAAAAAGGAGAAGTAGAAAATAGAACACCACCTGTCAGATGACTAAGCAAGCACATCCGCTGCCTGGTTGCTTCAGCGGCGGTGACATAAAATTGCTCACTGCAGTGGAGAGGGGCTCGCTTTGGATTGCAGAAGCAGTGCTGATTCTGGTAATTGTTACCCGAGGTGCCGGTGACCGGCACAACCGCCCCCACTTATGTGCATCCATCCGGGAATGGAATAGCGTCGCCCGGTTTGAGTGTGCGAGAACGCGGAGTTGGTGGATTCATGGAATATCGAGTTCCCGCAGTCTTTATCGCTTGGGTCTATTAATTTTATTTCTTTCGACAAGGACGGATTTTTATCAGAATAGAAGTCTCAGCTGGTCAAACAAAGCTCAACTCACTCCTGAAAATGTACTCGATTGCGACCGGTTTTACATTTTTACGTCACACTTTGGTGAGAACCAAGCCGAAATGCTTGAGCCAGGGCGATGACCTGGCGTGAAGAACTGTGTTCGAGTAATGGTTCTTGCTATGGCGACACATATTTATCCTGATTGAAAGGCTGTAATGCAGATATTTTGGTATCAAAATTATATTAATCCATTACTCAAACTCGTACTGAGGCCACTCATCCACCGCCCTCGAACCATTGTGTTTGCTCGCTGGGGCACGGTTCGACTTGTGCGAACCATGGCTTCCCTTGCTGTTCCCCCCAATGGATATCGACTCGGTAGTCCAATCCATCAGCAGGGGCAGGCTGAAATCTTGTCCTGGGAGGATGGACATTTCGGTCGGAATCACCTTTTGTTGCGCTACCCAGTCGCGAAATAACGCGTACCCATTATCGCTTGGGCCCGAGGATGCCCCCTGGTCGTCGCCGTCGAGCTTTCGAATCGCCATCTGTAGAATCCCGATGGACTTCTTGTCCCATCTCGAGAATGTGCCTCCTGACATGTATTTCAATACACCCAGACCCCGACTGCTAGCCTCTCTCAGCTTGGGTCCGTCATTGGTCGTTCTCCTTGCCACAATGGCAAATGTTGCGGCACTACATGAAGTAAGCTCCGTAAATGATGACATGGTGGACAAAAATTCGTCTCGGAGCAGCTGGCATAGCTCGATGATGCTGACAGCGCTGTCCATGCCACCTTCAATAAGCTCGTTGCGTTCCGAAGACCAGCTTGGACTCTCAGAGTCGTCTGAGCTGGGTTCAACTTCGTGGAAGAGAAAAGACCTGCCAATAAATACGTGAATGAGATGATAAAGCAGGCAAAGCTGAACATTGGACCGAAACAATGGCTTTTGGGGAGTTAGGTCTCGACACGGCGTGGTTTCGGCAAGCCGATCCCAGTAGCTCTGTACCTGATCCTTGAACTCCCGTAGAGATTGCAGCAATGTGCTAAATTGAGATTTGTCTGGGTTCTTTAGTGCCACGCTGCACGATAACGGTTAGTCGATCGTTCATGTCAGAGAGCGGGGGTGGGGGTTACATTTTCTCTCGCGCATCTTCCATCATTCGCATGATAGATAAGGTCGCGATAGTGTTTGGGATCCCATTCGTGCGCCCTGGAGTAACCATGCTCGGGAGATCCACTGGAAGATCGATAGTGACTTCCAAGCGAGAAATAGATACCGGCCTTCCGTGCACCAATGAGATGAACCTAAAACCAACGTTAATCGTCTTTGTCAGGTCGGAAACTGAGCCTGCTGCTACGAACCTTTCCAACGTATACGCCGTCCACCAGGTTCGCTTTCTGATTTCGGCCTTGTGGTTATTTGATGCACCCTGGATGCTGTGGTGCATTTCGTTTTGGGTAGCTATCTTAACCGCCATCCCGAGATAGTTGCAGGAAAGCCCTGCGGAATCGAAAGGAAGGACGTAGACGCCTAGCAAAACGAATGCCTGCACGCTCTCCATGCTCGCTATCGCCAAAACATCTGGGATGAGTTTGCACGCTTTATTATACAAGGCCAAGGCGAGCGCATCGGTAACCGAGTGCTCGATGCCATTTTTCCCTTGGTTAAACCGCCGTAGCCCGTAGGGTTGATTGATCTTTGAAATCTTTGAATCCAAGTGCGAGAACTGGCAACTGATGGCGCACACCATAAGGACAGTGCAGACCCAAGGCGCGTCCCTGACGTGCAAATCCCTGGGATAGGAGTAGTAGTCAGTGAGGCCTTGGATCAGGGTCGCCTCATCAAGATAGAAGTAGTTGATTTGCACGAACTCGAAAAAGATTTCGAGCAGGTGAAAAACGGTGTCAGCGGGCGGGAAGAGCGACGCCACGTCATCCAGCAACATGTGGCGCGAATGGGGTTCTGGGTTTTGAGATTCTTCCCCGGAAGCGTTTTGTTCGTATCTCTACATGCCGAGGCACTCTGTTAGTCATGGCTATTGATCAGAGAAATGCACAGGCAGGGATTCGTACATAATCTGCGGGCTCCTTTGCATCGCCCAAGACCTCCTGTCGCACCCGGTGGGCGAAATGCTGGTGGGACAATTCCCTGAGAAGGCCTGTAAAATGTCAGAACAAAGGCTTCTGGGAGACCTGATTCTGCGTCGGTCATACCAGTTCCCGCCGCTGGCTCAGCCATGCCTGGGGGCTCCTTTCTGGTGATTTGGGCCCCGCAGTCTATGGCTTCGCGCTCGATGGAATCACCTGAGGCAGATTCCGACTGAGTCTTGAGAACAGCCTGCTGAAGGTTGCGCTTGTTGCACTGCTCGACGCCTGCGTAATGCTGCACGAGGTACTCCAGGTTTCGGATCCTCTTCACGTCGAAAAAGGTCACGGGGTTGAATGCGCCGGCCCCTAGAGCATCGCCATTCGTCGCCGGCCTCGATATCCGGGTCCGTCTGAAGGCGTCGCTGAATGTGCATGGCCGATTCGACTTTCTGCACCGGTCGCAGGGCGCACCCCCAATGCACTTTTCCTTTAGCCTCCGACAGTCATCGCACCTGGAAAAAAAAAAAGTGAGATGATTTTATTCAGAATGGGGCCACGTTTGCTCTCACGCTCTCATGACCCTCCCAAAGGACACCTTCCCTGCGGCTTGTGATGTGAAGCTCGGAGGCGACATTTTGATAATCGGGCGCAAGAAAGGCTGAACACCAGAGGCGAGAGTCAGAGCGTCTGTTGCATGCGCTGGACTGGACACGACGTGGACAAGAATATTGCGTCGCCCGGTCAAGATTATATGAAAAAGAGTCTGAATCAAGAACGAGGAGAACCGTTATTATAATACTTTGGAGGGAATTGTCCTTGGCCGCGGAATCCGGTCCGGTCCCGGGTGTTTTTACCGGTCGCTCTTTGGGCATGCACCAGCGCACAGGGCCCTAGTTCTCAGCCAAACCCACTATTTAGGGCCTGGGCGTCCACTGTACTCACACCTTCAATATCGCGCTGTTGCTGGCCTGGCGGTCTTTGGGCCAAGATTTCAACTGATAATGTGAAAATTATTATTTCCTGAACGTAAAGAGTATGGGGGCATTGTGACTGTGCGGTCGAAGTTATGCGGTTGAAGTCTGGATGCGATGTCTCAGTCGCCAAGTTGTGGGTATTGACCGTCCGTTCTCTGAGGAGCACCAGTCCTTGGATTTTGATGCCAAAAAAAAGGAGATGTAATGATGCTCCGCACTGTTGGTATCTTCTTCAATTAAATAATAGTATTAATATTCCTTAGTATCCCTTTCCTATTGCGGAATCTTGGACAACTCCCAGGTATCCCTGAATGAGTGCATCTGCCCTCAGGATAACATGCTTGATCCACACCCCTGCCCGCATACTTGAAAGTAGAAACAAAGGAATCGAGTTTCATTTAATCACATAATCGCCTGTAGGCAACAATGGATAAGGGATGCGCTGATGCTTGTGAATTCCGTGACTTGACAATGAAAAGAGCCAATGCGTACTGGAAGCAGCCTTGGCAGCTTCGCCCACAATGAACTTTTGTGGTTGAGCCCAGTGGCATGAAGGGTTCGCCCATCAACCTTCGAAGAAGGTTCAGATAATCTGAGGCTTGGGAAATGGATATTCTAACTGTGATGGAACCCTAACTGTGTCATATCGGAGATTTAGCAACTGACAAACAATCACATCTCCTGCCTGCCCTGACGAGCCTACATGGGGCCATTTTTAACGCTGATGATGTAATGTTAATAGATTGACATAGAACAAAGGCAATCAAGTTGCAAAATGTAGGCAATTGAAGTAAACAAACTGTAATTTCCCTGGTAGCGAAAAACAGTGTGAGGTACGACCTGGTGGATGATCCTTTATCAGAGATCTAATGCGATTTAGCTAAATGAGCCTGAACCTAACTTTCATATATTCAATGCAGTGATTACATGATCATGTTTCGGAGGCAAATATGTCACGTTACCCATCCTCTCAGCCATGGGTCTAATACATGTCATTTTCCACAGCCAAATTTCTAGGGTTTCACTGGCTTTTCGGTGGCAGTCCGGATGTTGACGCTTGAATTAATATTAGCTCAACGCGACGAAAGCAGGTGAAATTATTCACATTAGAGTATTTCCTATCGTTTAAGATTAAGTATGTCCCAAGATTTAAATATCGTCTTAGGTGCCTCCACCACTGGAAAATGCAGATTGCTCTGCCCGCTACTGCGGAAGACTGGGCTGATATTGCTACTTAAAGTGTCAACTACGTCAAGTAATATATAGCTAAAGAGAATGTACTATCTAATGCCTCCAAATCATCTCACCGACGATCGCTATTACGATTTCTTATTCCAGGGAAGCCCGCTTGAAGCCGGGGGATCCTCATTTCATGAAACACTTGCAAAAAGTCTGAAAGTGGAACTCATCGCCCAGCCGATGGCTGTCAACCAAAACTTTACCGGGGTTGCCCGGAAACTAAATCATGCCGATTGGAGTAAATGACATTAGAATACGACAGGGGGATAAATCTGCATTAAATCAAAATTAGAAAATTAATTTGAAGTATGAATGATTATGTCAATCTGGCCTACTCCAATATGCACCCGTTGGTTGGCTAAGCCGCCAGCCCGCTTTCTCGCCAAGAACCGAGGTTTGCTAGTTTTTAGCTTCAACGGAAGCTGCATTTAATCGGTACGCCACATTGGCAGCGCATTGACGCGGGCACGGCTATTTCCATATTCTTGACAAGGCTGGTCCTCCCTCTCGATAAAAACGTCCGTTATCCGAGTCACCACAACTCCTTGTACAGGATCTCGGGGGTGTCCCGGAGACGCAGTACTCTTCAGCTTTGCCAACACAATGCCATCTTCGGGTAGTTTGGAATAAGGTCGACTATGTACTGCCGACCGGGTGTTGTTTTTGGTTGCATTAGTACTGCCGTAGGCGTCGGCAGTGGGTACGGACGAAATAGTCGTTGTCATCATGCCGAACGTCCTCTTGATCTTTCGTAAAACTCCGGTTTCCTTAAGAATTCTGGAACCACATGGAATACAAAGGATAAAGAATCCGCATGCCATCTCTGTTAATTCCCAGAATACAAGAGCTGCCAAGTCATATGTGGCATCGTTGGAGTCTTTGTGAATGACGGTGACGGCTAATCTGGAAGCTGCAGAAACACAAGCGCTAAGTCGATGATGAGTATTGACGTCCAGCATTCAGGGAATGTGGCTAGTTTGGCACAGAGGGAACTTACATCAATCCAAGGCCGAAAATGAAGGAAACCCGAAGTCGTTTTTTCATGCTCATCTTTAGCATCCAGATTTTTGGCTGCGGCAAAAAGAATATCACAATGTCGCTCACAAGATGGATAGATCCTACCACCACTTGTATCACGTATGAATTCCAAGCTTCTGCTCCCAAGTTGAAATATGAAATGCTCTTTTGTGACTTGTATTGTACATTCAGAGCCACAATGATCAGGGTGCTTGCCAAAATCTGAATGACTACGACGATGGCGCTTATCCACCAGAAAGCATTTTTCATCCGATTACCGTGCGGGACAAATATTCGACAAAACTCCACTAGGATGGCCGATTTGACAAGAGGCTAAACGAGTGCAAAGAAGATGCCGAAAATAAGAACCCACTTCTATTGATTATTTGGGTGTCCTTGTATAATTTGAGATGAACAGCTTACGTATTGAATTGACGCCAAGTCTCGAAGTCTCTTATCCCATTAATGGACAAAATAACCTGGCTCGTCCAGAAACTTAATTGTTGCATATGCGCTCCCCCAAAAGCAACCCTTGTCACAATTAGTCGAGTCAGAGATTCCACATTATGGTCAATGGCGTACATAGGCGATGGTTGCAAAGACTTTGTGAGACTTGACATTAGCAAACTCGAAATAATGTAGAATGCTAAGAAGGGAAATGATCAATTTACCTTCCTCAGCTTGAAACCTCTCAATCAAAATTACTCTGCCATGCGGAGGAGGAAACAAAGAGTAGTTGTCGTTATGGAAGTGAAGATTACAAATAATCCAAGCCGATTGCGGTTGCTGGGATCGTCGAGATTCGGAGTCACGCCGTCTGGAGCTGCAAGCGCGGGTGCATCAAGATCCATTTGTGTATCGCGCGTTCGATCGCTTGTTTCAATGTCGGAAGAACTGGGTGCAGGTGTTTATAATACAAGCCAGCCAGGGCCTTTTCAGATGTTTGTTTTGTGAACCCCTCCGAATCACGGTCGAAGATAGCGTCAAATCAGAGGCAGAATCGTGACTCGGAAAGCTAAAGTTTTGCAGGGAGTCGCTCCCCATTCACCCTTGCCCGCAAGAAAATGGCGTGGGCAAACAATCCCTAATGTAGATTTCGCATGGAGACATGCTGGTACTTTAGCTAGCTTTTTATTTTACACAACCTACATAATGTCAAATTTATCAGGATCCACCTTTACAGATCTGCTCGAGGCAACGCCTTGTGAAGCTAGGGTATGCCATCTTTTTCTCTGAGATTCTGGTTACATAATGAAAATATATGCCTACGAGCAGCTCTAAGCGGCACGAGTCATTTTTCGGATCCGTGGTTATTCTGCGATGGTTCGATGCTGAACATAACACATTGTCCTTGGCATGGAGATTGGTTAGATGTGGTTTAAATATTGGAAGGCCGGTTTTGAGAGCCTTGCAGTAATTCTTTCCTGGATCTGAGTTTATCCCATCTTTTGCAATTAGTGCCATTTGTCTTATTTGTTGTGCATAGTATCTTTCCTATGGTGCATGCGAGTGAGAAAAAAAAGCCCGCTCATTGATAGATTCTGTTTATGTCTTTTATAAGTATTATGCGTAAACTTTTCCACATATTGGCCCTGTGAGATGTTGGGAACATTTTTTAAGTGACTGCGCCTTGAGCCATTTCATCCTGACATCTCAACTTGATACATGTTCCTGTTTCATCATGCTGGTCGGGATAGACCAACAAGACCTCTGATATTTGGGTCCCCAACATTCGAGATCTCGATCATGGAGATTTACCATTGCATGCCTGCCGTTGAGTGCTAGTATCCATCAATTTTACCATTTACAAAAGCCGACTGTAAGCCACAGGCCCTCTGATGTTCTTCTAACAAATCTGAAATGTGCCAGTGATGGTTCTCTTTAGCAAGTTCAATGGCCTTGCCAAAGGCCGTCTCTTTGTCGGGCTGAGCACCCTCATTGAGAAGAAGCCGTACAATATCAGATCTTCCATGCTCTGCTGCTCCTTCAACGGCTGTTCTGCCCACTTCTGCTGCCGAATTCTGGTTGACGTCAGCCCCATGTTCCAAAAGTAATTCTACGAGCTGAATGTCGCCTGTGATGGAAGCTGCTTGCAGCGCGGTGACACCACCGGTGCCCGCAGGTGCAGCATTGACGTGGGCGCCTTTCTCTAGCAATAGCTTCACTATTTCAAGATTAGGCTTCGGGTCAGAACAAGCTGCCTGCAGGGCTGTGCGGCCGTATGCGGCAGCCGGGGCTGCATTCACGTCGGCTCCATATTTGAGTAGAAGCTCTATAGCCTGGATCTGAATGTCCAAGTGGGGTTTGGTCAAATGTTGTGTGAGAAAAAGGTGTCTTTCCACTGCAGCCTGAAGCGCAGTGAATCCACAATCAGAGCTGATGGGTGCATTCACATCAGCCCTGTGGTGGATGAGGAGCAGCATTGCCTCCAAATTTAGGGCACTTGAAGCTGCTTGCAATGCAGTGACTGGAACATTACTCGTTATTTCATTATCAACCCCGCCCGATGTCAATTTTTCGAACTTGTTATCGACTTTGGCTCCCGCCGCAAGAGCCAGTTTCAAGCATTCATTGGTTGGTCCGAGAACCAGCCAGTGGAGAAGGCTGCCACTGCCTCCGTCTGCACGATTCGCGGGCGCCCCGAAAGCCATCAAGTTTTTGAAACTGGCCACAGAATTTCTGATTTCCGTCACATTGTTTTCCGTGTTGTATTCACTCCAAAATAGTTGCGAGGACAAGGCCAGGTTCTTGGCTGCAGCCTCCAAGACGCTGAGTCCATCCTCTGTCGCTGGTGCTGCCTGGATGTCGGCACCGGCGTCGAGCAAAAAGTCAATCGCTTCATAGAAGCCACTCTCCACCGCAGCCTGGAGGGCGGTGCGTCCTCCAGAATTGTGGGCTGGAAGGTTGATGTCGGCTCCGTTGTCGACGAGAAACTGCAAGATGTGGACTGGCTTTTGTTCGATTTGAATGGCGGCTCTCCGCGATGAGGGGCCATACTCGTTGAGCGGGCATCCGGCATCCAAAAATATGCTCATCTCATGCAAGGTCAGTTCAGACTCATCATGTTCTAGGTATAATTCGAGAAGAGAAAGACCAATCTCTGACATGTCATGGCCTGCTTGCGCCAATGCTACCAAGACTCCCTTTCTGTGATAATTGATCTCAGCAGACAGTCGCCACCGTCCGAGATGCGCCCCATGCTTGACCAGTAGAAAGACCATATCGGCATCATCGTTTCCTATGGCCAGTTCTAGGGGATGCAAGCATCCACTGTTCCTTTTCATGCTGTCATCAAGACTTGCCAGGTAGTCCTCAGCATTCGCATCGACGCCTCGGCGTAGAAGAGTTCTGACTGCAGACTTTTTTTGCCAATGCACCGCATGCAACAGGGCTCTCGTAAGCGCCAGGCCCTGGATGATGTCTTTTTCGACAATCAACACTGCCAACGCCCGGTTACCCCTCTCCGCCGCCTCCACTATTAGCCGGGTTTCTGATTCTTCGTCACTTTCTGATTCTCCAAGGTGCGATCGGAGCAACTGATATATCTCGGGTGATTTCCTCTTTGCGTACTCAAAAATACTCGTGTGGCCCGCAGTATAGTTGGCTCTAACTGCAACTCCTGCCTGGACCAAGATCGAGACGCAATCAAATCGGCAATATAATACTGCACATTCCAAAGCTCTCCTTTCGAAATAAAATAGGTCTTGTTTAGATTGTAAATAAACGCGGCTTTCGGGGGTTATTGATCTGAGCATATCCAAGTCATTTTTTATAATAGCATGTTCCAGAAGCTGTATGTAGGTCTCTGAGTCAAGATATGTATCCGTTTTGATTGAAATTTTCGTCAAGTCGAGGCAGGTACCTGCTTCAATCAAAATTCTCGTTGCATTGGGGGGTAGGTCGATGTTGATATTTTCCAATATTTCTTTACCCAATGAGCTGGAAAGAAGCTTTTTGTCCGTAATTGAAAGTAGCCCGGAACATTCTGCAGGACACAAGCTCCATAGATTTCGATCAACCCGGGAACTGAGATCAGGACTGTTATATATGCTTAACGCCTCTAAGATCTTGGCTTGAAGTGAAATTGTACCTCTTCCTCCACTCTGCAAATGCGCTATAAGTTGGCATGCGAACCTATTGTCAACGGCCGCAATGAGAAATCTTTCGACCTCAAACTTATCAATTAGGTTGTTGGAGGCCAAGTAAGTGATTACCATGAAGGCTGACTCGATATATCGACCCCCAATCTTACCGAGATCTATCTGATTGGTGGATGCATCTCGACTTTTGCCGAGAATCACTTCGACATGGTCTGCGGCTTGTTGCAGCACCGCCAGGTTTTGGTCGATGGCGATCAAATGGGAGGAAAGCCACAAGTGTTCTCCCTTTGAAGGCCGCAGCTTATATGCTCCAGAGCGAGTGATTTGGGATCCGGCGGTTCCGGAAATGGGGTCTCGAGAAATAAGACCAGACAAAGCGCAGGCCATGTCTGGGCGATTTAGGATATTCGAAGCATAATTGAGGGATTGATCGTAACATACCTTCAGATTCCCAAAACAAGCGGTAGTTTGGTTTTTTGGGACTGAATCGGTCAAAGATTCGCAGCGGTGCGATCGAATGAAGGCCTTTGTCGGCTAAAGAAAGATGGTCCTTGAAGGAAATGACTTGTTGGCCTTGCAATCGAATCTCATCCAAATTGGATGGAATGTTAATTTCACGCAAAGATACCGGCGGCGAGCCCGCAGCGGAACGGATGCCCGGACTGGAGCCCGAGATGGACACTGGCTCTGAAATTTCGAGAAATGTCGGACTTGGTAGTGTCGGTGTTCGAAAATCGGGACTCCGATTGAGCATCTCAATGTCTACGCCTTGAATGAACACTCCATCTCCCAAGTCCACCAATGAATCATTGGCCTGGTTAGTTCGCAGTTCTGCAAGTCCTGAGCGTCGAGATGTTTCTCCATGCGGCAGTGTTAGAGCGCCGCTAGCTGACGTTCGAATTTCGATTCGATGCTGGCCAACAGTGTCAATACCCCAGTCTAGTCAACGATCAGCAAGTCGCTCCGAGGCCTTGGCAATTTTGATGACTGACCAATCCCAGACATGTCGAAGACCTTTTCGTCATTCTTATAGCGGCGGATTTCCCTTTGAACACGCTTTGGATCTTGAGGACGGCCATAGAGATAGACGGCCGACCCCTGTCCTTGGGCTTCCCTTCTGGCTATTTCGCGACCAACGAGTACCCACTCCTCTGCTCGCAGTTTCTTCATTCCACCAAATTTGTGTTTGAACTGCCGAGGGCTGCTATTTTGTGAGTACGTATATTCTCCAGCGACTTTTCCTGACCTACGTTATTGAGACACCATGTTTCTGTTGTAACAGTCTCACGGTCTCCTCTATTGGTTTGTTTTCATCCAAGTAGAACTTGATGGCATCTTGGTTCAGGGGGGCCCAATCGAGAGGCATAATGAATAACGTGCCAATTTCAAATGTGGGTATAGAGGATAAAAGAGTGATGGTTTATTCAGTGCGCTTCATAGAATGGACAGAAACAATTTGGGATTCGGTGGGCATTCGGCTGGGAGCCGAGTTTTAACGCTGGGGCCTCTACCATTTCAGTTGCCTGGGCGGACCAAAACCGGCTGCCTCATTTCACAAGCAATGCTAACGCAGTGTACAAAGATAGCTAGACTCCACAATGGCAGCATGGCACACGCTGCGGGCGAAACCGATCCAACCAATCCAGTGTCATGTTTTGCGCCCAAAGCCTTGTACTTTTGGTCTCGCCCCACTCAGCGTTATTTTGGTCATAACACGATGCACTGCGCTTTTCATGTAGCCGGCCGTGTACTTTTGGGCTCTCCTATGAGAGGCTGCTGTGCAGAAAGATCCTGGTAATGGTCCCCGCAAGGCGAAACGCCATTCCATCCAGTCAAGGGATAGCTATTTGTCTATCAATGGGGCAAACGCTCGGGTCAGTCTATAAAGCCAGGATTATTTTGAAGTAATTTGTAAAGGCCGTTCCGCTGGTGGGAACAGGAGCTCAACAGGGTCAGAAACCGGGGAGCGGGCTGCCCAGATATATGCTTTTAAATCCAAAAGTAAAGCGACCACAATGGTCACTAGAGATAGGCCATTAATATAGACCAAACGTTCAAATAACCAACGTGGCTCTTCATTCTTGCCAAATTAGCGTTGCGTCAGGCAAAATGGAATGTACAGCCTGCTGATGCGCAGTGAAAGTACAGGTAATAATCTCAGTGTAGCAATTCTTATGTGCCGGAATTGATCTTAGAGGAAGTGTTATAAAGCATACCATATAAATGATGCCATGCCTGCTCCTTGGTTTCTGACCTTGTTGAACTCCTGTTCCCACCAGCGGAACGGCCTTTACAAATTACTTCAAAATAAATGATGCCATATAAATGATACCATATAAATGAAAGGTCAGCCACCAATATATGATTTGGCTTTTTGGACAAGTCCAGCTATTGCTTTTATGTGATGATTTTTTGGAGTATTTCTGCTGCTGCACCACTAGTAGGCGGGAAAGTTTTCCGCCTTATTTTGGCGGCGTCTTGATCAATTAATGAACACGTGAGACCCCAGTCATGCCAAAGACTGAATAGTCATTCTTAACTGTGGCGTCCCAGTCACAAAACGAGACCAAATAGTTTCACTAATAGAACAAGACAATCGGGCCGAGAGACCCGGGGTTGCGGTATCAGCGGATGCATCGGCACGCATTGAGTCCCTCATGATCTCCTTTTTGCAATTTGTTCTGCACACATCAGGTGGCGGACCAATTGTGATTTGATGCATACCCACAGCAACCAGCCCATACACATCACCCAAAGGAAAGTTCTGCATTTCAAGCCCCATAACGAGAACGTAACTAAAATACAACATGGTAGCTGACCGATTACTTTCCGGGCGAAATTTCGCAGGTCTAGCTTATCTGGATTTCAGGATCAAAAGTCATGATCTAGATTGAACTTGTGCCCAGACCTGCGAGACAGGCCCACCTTGACATTTAAGTCAGTTCTGGAAGAGGAAGTTGGGAAAACAAATTCTGTGGTCTAAAAAATGGAAGGAATCATTGACAGCCGAATCACTATAATTTCACCTGATTGAAGCCACGGATGGTTTTGACGCTCAACATTGACCCTGTGATTGATTTGATATCATTTCACAAGTCAAAGCTACTGCAGCTATCGATGATATGTATTCAACATGATAGTTTGATACGATGCCGCTCCCCTCAGAGAGGTTTTTCAGCGGCATAATCTCATTCATAATTTCATTCACCATATGATAAGGACTCTTCACATTATCTTGCCTCTCACGTAAGACAGTGGCATCAGGAAATCCAAATTTAGGTTGCCCGGGATTACGCAAGCACCAAGTTCCCGGCCCAGGTAAAGGTGTCACCAGGGTAGAAACATCTTTCAATTTTCTTCAAATTGGCACTGTAGCCCACTGTGAGGCTGCGCGCTGTGATTGATTTACGACAAGAGTTTATGGAAACCACTGTGCCAGTGATTCATGAAAATAAGGCTCGGGTAAATGGTACCGTTAAAATATTGTCGATTTGGCTGTCGCACGCAAGCTGTCGGGCATCACGACACATCACCTCTCGGGAAAATGTGACATGTGTGATCTGCCTTCTCTTTCACCCTTCCCGTGTTTTGTTTCAAGAATTATCTCTCAAAGTCACATCCACGGGAAATGTCTTGATTTATCTAGGACTTGCTTATCCAACTAGCCAATATTGAGTTGAATGCAAAGTAGATGACGAGTTATATTGATTTTTTGCCCATTACAAACTTGAAGACAAGTATTCAAGCCCCAAATGGATGTAAAAATAATTCAATCCAACGGCTCGATGCAATTTTAAACGATGATTCATGCTGAAAGAAATACGAACATGTTTCTTGGCATCGGCTGATCTGGTCATCTCGGGATTTCTGTTTCTGAATTACTGTTTTACCTGAGTGACTAAATTCAAGGGTGAAAGCTATGACGTAAAACGAACCTGAGAGTGACCAAATATTGCTTTAAATCAGAGGTACTGAATGTTGAAAAGCCTGGGTAGGCCCCAAAGTTTTTAATAATTTACAAGCACAAGGCTTTCCAGTCTTCTGATACTCTTACTTGGGCCAATCTATATCTTTTCGTCTTGCCTAACTTCGAAAGATGAGGATCAATATTATCGCTCTCTGGTCAATGGTTGGATTGGCTCTGGCCATCCCAGCAGACCCGGAACGTTCAGGTTTGACTAAGCGATGCGTCGCTCATGGTCATCATTGTACCCAAGCCTTCCTAGGATCTGATTGCTGCAAGGGTTTTCACTGCACAGGCTATGCCGATGGCAACCATATATGCGTAAGTGTTGACTATTACTGAGGGCAGATGAGATGTTGACATCACTAGACACCGTCAATACCATTCTGGGTATTTTCTCAACATTCCGTGGATGCATGACTGTGGCCTTGAAGTTAATGCGGTTACGTGGTATTTTGTTTATGCCCAGGGAAACTCTCAGTGAGATTGGTGTTGAAGGGAGGTGTCACTATTGACCCGTGTGTTAATAGATGCCTCAGGGGTTCAGAATCTCAGTTAGTAGTGCGTTTACAGCTGAATCCACAAGAGTTAACCTCAATAATTAAGTGCCTTCACGCAACTTGGATTCAATATTGACCAATGGCAGCCCTACATTCCGTCAGGATACTTCCTCAAAGATGCGCTCTTTGAGCGTCTTGATCGCTGCAGAAGGATGCCGCACATATTAATCCTCAGCAGCATAACCTACTTAGGTATGCATGCAGTAGTATTGCGACAGCGAGACACGAGGTTGAGGCACAAAGGTAGATTTTTGGCAAAATTATGAGTCGAAGGTATTATAAAAGTATATCAAAAATCAATTAGTCTTGTAGAAACCCACGCGAAAAAATTGGATAGTCAATCGAAGGATAAACTTAAACTCAAAGGAAAATGGACAATGAGCCTATTATACTCGAATTTAGTTGCATTCCCGCAAGATTAATCAACAATTTTTTATCGCCAATATCTCCTTCCAAATCAGGAAATATCCTATTATTTTTACTGGGATTCCGTCTTCAAAATTATACCGGACTGGTGTCGGGTAGCGTGGGGGCTACCAGCAATGTTTACACTTAGCAATCCACGGATTGGTCAGAAGAGACCCGATGATAAAGAAACACCTCAACTAAGTATGTGCAAAAACCCAACTAATCAATGGACAAGAGATATGATGGTTATGCATTGGAAAGGGTGTGACACAAAATACGCCAGACACAGGACCAGACACTGGCTGCCACAAGATGGCCAAGTAAGCGATGCCACGAAAGTTTGTTATAAGACAAGACGCCGATAGAATCATGGCAAATGTAACATTGCCAAGATTGGGGGTGGTGTATTGAAAAGTCGACATGTCTTGGCTATGAACTAGTTTGCACCCTTTCGGTAGTTTTCGGTGGACAAAGATGGCTACAGTGTGGGCATGGAAACAATCACTGGCGCTGATTCAAGAACGTGTTCATGGCAGACGAAGCCAAGAATCATAAAGTTAGCCAAGAGAGTAGTGCGTGGGCTGTGTGGAATCCATTTCGCGGGTGCTTGTGGGAGCTAACCGTCAGCCGGCAGCCGAGAAAGATAGCTGCCTACCCAGCTGCCTATGTGGGCATTGGTGACATGGAATCCAGAAATTACTGGAAGGTGCACAAGATGTGTGCACCTGGAACTCCACCGTGAGTCTATTGTGAGTGGCCAGTTGTGCAGATTTGGCTTCCGGGCGCACAAGTGAGTGAGAGTCAGGCGTACTCAGTACAGCATGCAGGAGGTCACGCGCGGCGCAGCCGTTTTCAGCTGAAATGAAGAATGCAAATAGCCAGGGATTTCGTTCCGTCCCTTTTCCAGAACCAGCACAGAGACGTCAAAGAGCCGTTGGGTTGCATAGCAATAGACTGATGCTGGTAGGACCAGTCCGGCGCCCCGGGCACTACGCCCCGTTTGAGTGACCGAGAGCTGGGATCGAGACGACATCGGATGTGCGTGGGAAACATCAAAAAGGGCCAACGTGCCTCGAAGGCGGGCTGCGGGTGGCCTGGGGAAGGCGGGCGAAGACACTTGGCAAGGCTCAAAGAGGGTCGAGGATGGAGACGAAGTGGCTGCCAAGACGATGTAGCAGATAGCGGCGACGGTGGTGGTGTTGGTCGCGTTGGCCTCACGCCTCGCACCGACAGACGTAGATGGTGCGTGGGAACGCCATCATGCCATGGGTTCGCTGTATGAGGAGTCGGCCGATTGTCCACACAGAGCACCAATACTCCAGGGTCTAAGATGCCAAGAGACGAGAGCAGTCTGCCAAGAACGGACGAGGAGTTCCAAGGACTTAAATGCTGAAGAGGTTCGATTCGGTTTGTCGCTTACCCATGGGCACCATGTCGCACCCATGTCACGCCCATGATGGAGTTGAAGAAGATCGAGGGCAAACCAAAGCCTCCACGTGGACGGATCGGAGATGCTATTGGGTGTGTGGGCGTCGGCCAGGATCAACAATGGTGCCAAGCCCGGCTCGGTACGTACCCTATCCGACGACATGACGCCCTCCGTTGGCACACAACGACGCCGAAGACAATCACACGTGCATCGAGACACGATCGACTCGACGGACAAATTAACCCTTCCCCGGGCCGCTATCCTGCATTCGGGTCGCCAATGGCCCAAACGGTCGTGTGCCTCGCGCCGCCGCAACAAAGTGCCTGCTCTTCAACCCACCAGTTTTCGCAACGCTCGCACTACTCCAGGCCTAATCCCCGGGCGTCCTGGTCCTCTGCAGACTCCTCCGTATCCTGTTGGTTGCGTGGCATGGCGCAATCCAACTGCCGCTCCGGTGGCGTCGTGTCACGCACACGACGCCTGCAAAGTGGAATTACTCCCTCGCCTCCCGCGAGTCCTTGGGAGCCGTTGCACAAACGCTGCGGTGCGAAAAAAAAAAAAAAAAAAACCACAGCCTTCAATGGCTTTGCCAAGGCCGCATGCTTTAAACACTGGGCCTGTCAGACGTGCACACCTCGCATGCTGCCCAAGGCTGATTCTTGGCCACGCAGATGTGGGATATTTCCCCGCCGCCCCCATCCAACAAGCTTGCGGGACGCGAGCACGAGCGATCCGATGGATGATCCTGAGCACCCCCTTGCAATCCTTCCAAATGAGTTGACCGAGCCCGCGTAAACTCCCCTGGACGCAAACCAATGTCCCCTCGGGTAAGCCTGCTAGATACCGTCGCCAAGATCTCCGCCCCTGCTCCTCCGACCCTCCACCCGTCGTCGACATGACACACAGTGACCTGAGTGGCTCGACGAAGCATAATTATAAGGTTGTTTGCCAAGACCTCCCTTCCTCACTGCCTGTCTGTCGCGTCCATTTGATATAAGGCCGCACGTCGCATCATGTCTGTGCCACCACTTCTCTCCCCGAGTGACCAAGCCGTCTTCTATTCACTACTCTCATTTCTGGAAGACGTTGATATTTCCTGCTGGCCGACTGTCAAACTCTAGCTCTTTTTCAGCCGGGTTGTCCCTGAGCAGCCGCAGCCATGACTCTTCATCAATATGATTACATTTTTGCTATAGGTGTTATCTTCGCCTTTTTGGACGCTTGGAATATTGGTGAGTGCCAACTGGCCCCCACGAAATGACACAAGTTCTTTCTATCCTTCTTCGATCCTATACAACATCACAATAATACCTGCCTAAACCCAAATTTGTCTCGCAAAACCATCTCAAAGCTAATCATCCTCCTTTTTCACAGGTGCCAACGATGTCGCCAACTCCTGGTCCACGTCGGTTTCGTCACGATCCCTCAGCTACATCCAGGCCATGACACTGGGTTCCATCTTGGAATTCTCTGGATCCATCGGTGTTGGCGCCCGTGTTGCTGATACCATCCGAACCAAGGTCGTCGACATTGATCTGTTTGAGGATGATCCCGCCCTGCTCATGCTTGGCATGATGTGTGCCGTTGTTGCCTCCTCCATCTATCTTACCATCTGCACCAGAATCGGTCTTCCCGTCTCGACCACTCACTCCATCATGGGTGGCGTCATTGGAATGGGCATCGCTCTCGTTGGCGCAGACGGCATCCACTGGGCCGAGTTCGACAAGGGCATCTCTGAGGGTGTCGTCTCCGTGTTCCTCGCTTGGATCATCGCCCCCGGCCTGTCGGGTGCCTTCGCCTCCATCGTTTTCCTCATCACCAAGTACGGTGTTATGCTCCGCAGCAACCCCGTCTGGAAGGGCCTGTTGATGGTCCCAATTTATTTTGGCATCACCGCATCGCTTCTCACCATGCTCATCATCTGGAAGGGTGGCAGCATTGACATCACTTTCAACAATGCCGAGATCGCCGGTCTGATTGTTGGTGTTGGCGCCGCCTGGGGCCTTGTGGTCGCCATCTTCCTCGTGCCTTGGCTTTACCGCTTGGTCATCAAGGATGATTGGCAGCTTCGCTGGTGGCACATTCCCCTGGGACCTCTGTTGCTCAAGCGTCCTGAACCCCCTGCTCAGCCCGAAGGCGCTGCTGGTGGCATCAAGGACTTTTACGAGGGTCACCTTACCCGTGATGAACTCAACGAGCTTCGCCGTGCCGGTCGCCATGGCAGCGATGAATTTGAGCGCGCCGATGACGTTAACGAAAATAAGCAGGCAGATCGCAGCGACTCGCCCGCAGAGGTGGCTGAGCCCGTCCAGCCCAAGGAGAAGAAGAGCATTATTGGCCCCAAGCCCGAAGGACCCAACTACAGCCCTGCTGTCCTGTTTTGGTGGCTGAAGTGGCTCACTCTTCAAGGTGTCGATCAGGACATTGTCAACCTGCAGAACAAGAAGGGCATCTTGAGCGGTGACCTTGAGGAGATTCATGCCAATGTCCCTCACTATGACAACCGCGCCGAGTACCTCTACACCTTCCTCCAAGTCATGACCGCCTGTACTGCCTCTTTCACCCATGGAGCCAATGATGTCTCCAACGCCATCGCTCCCTTTGCCACCATCTACCAGGTCTGGCACACTGGCGAGATTGCTGGCAAGAAGTCCGACGTGCCCGTCTGGATTCTGTATGTAGAGCGCTTTCATCCTTTTTCCGAACCCCACATCGCTAACTTGTACTCCCAGTGCTTTCGGTGGTGCCGGTATCGCTCTCGGTATCTGGACCTACGGTTACAACATCATGCGCAACCTTGGTAACCGCCTCACTCTCCACTCCCCCTCGCGAGGTTTCTCTATGGAATTGGGTTCCGCCATCACCGTCATTTTGGCCACCCGACTTAGTACGTGACACTGAATCCCTATTCTGCCATCTCGTGTTAACATAATATCCTCTCAGAGCTCCCTGTGTCCACCACCCAGTGCATCACCGGTGCCACCGTTGGTGTCGGTCTTTGCTCGGGTACTTGGCGATCGATCAACTGGCGCATGGTTGCCTGGATTTACATGGGTTGGATCATTACCCTCCCCGTTGCTGGCATCTTTTCTGGCTGTCTCTGCGGCATCATTGTCAATGCTCCTCGCTGGGGCTACTCTGGTTAAGACAGTAAAAATGATCGAGGGTATTTGGAATCTATCATTTCTTGGTGGAGGGGACGGAGCGTTGTAGATCAGTCCATCTTTACTGTATAACGGGGCCCCCGGCCCCACGTATTTTGCAAACTAATTTCATTAATGTCCAATAAACAAAAAGCCAATACCCAGACATGATTGTGCGATTTTGATCTTGATGAGAGCGCCCAAAAAACTTGTAAAGTTTGATGGTGACTTTGTATGCATTTATGCAAGCCCATCAACAAAATAGACTTCAGAGTTCCATCGGTTCAAGGATTTGAATTACACATTAATTTCATCACACAAATGCGAGCTCAGTTCCTCGCAAGACTGTACCACATAAGCAACGAATCACCCAAGTCTCCTTGGCTTTGCTCAAGTCTCTAAATGTTAGTCTCGAACTCTCTCAGCATATTGCCCTGCTCCCACCCAGGCCATGGTCACTCCAACTCAATTGGCAGCTTTGGCCCCAATAATCCAGAGCATTTGCAACGTCAGCGGAATCCCCGGTGCTACATACGGGGTTCTGCACCATGGCAATCTCATCTACAAGGCCGGGGTCGGTTTCGCTGATGCCGAAAACAAGGTTCCATTCAATCAAGATATCACATTTTACATCGGGGCCCTTGGAAAAGCCATGACCAGCGCTGTGGTCTCATCATTGATCCAAGACGGAATTCTTGCTTCATGGGATACACAGTTGCACACAGTAATAGCCGACTTTAATCGCACCGACGCATTTGGCAATGCCACCATTGCCGATATTTTATCTCACCGCGTCGGGCTGGCACCCCTTGACTCGCTCTGGATGGCATCAAACAACACCGTCTTTATCCCTCGCTCGGATGCAGTGCCCATTTTCAACACTGCACCCGCGGCTTTTCCATTCCGGAGCCAATGGAGCCCTAGCAACTTTGATTACGAGGTGATCAGCCAAGTCATTGAGAAGCTGAGCAACATTTCCTTCAGCGAGAATCTGGAGCAGCGCATTCTTGAGCCCCTGGGGATGACTAGGACCTTCTATAGCGGGAACGGGTCTTCACACAACCAAGCACTGCCATATGTCGCGCTGGAGAAGGGTGGCTTTGTCGGCATCCGTCCCCCGCAAAAGAACGACAGCACCATCATGGGCGCAGCTGTCGGTATTCGGAGCACGATTACTGATCTCTTGAAGCTATACTCTGAATTCTTCAAGACTGCGCGCCGAGAAATAATCATCGACTCGATGCCTAGATATAATCATACCAAGCTCCCTGTCATTACAGGCATCTCGCACCTTTGGCGAGCACACGGGCAGCGGCCATCGCATGCTTTGATGGAGCGCACGTATGCCATGGGTTGGGCAAGAACACAGCTGCCGGGACCCCTGGACTTGTTTAACCGTGAAAAACCTCATGAATCTGGCACAATCGTCGGTGCTGGTGCTCCGTCAAGGCTGACCATCCATCACCCTGGAATGGTTCCCGGATACAGGTCTTACGCTGCTCTTTTCCCAGAGACCAACAGCGCCGTGGTGGTCCTTACCAACTCGCTGGGCCTGAGCAACGGTGCCCAGTGGATCGCAGAGCTGCTCACTGAGGCGCTGTTTGACAACCTCGACAACGCCCATGACTACGTCAAGGTTGCGCAAGAACAGGCAAAGAAAAGCATCAGGAGACACTACCAGATCCAAGAGGAGCTTGCCAGGTACGCTGGAAATTTAGAGTACCCCTCCCGCGTGCCCTTGAGTTCATATGCTGGGAGGTACTGGAACCAACTGCACAACTTTTTTATCGACATCAAATACGATGACATCAAATACGGAGGTGACTCTGGCATTCTCCATGTTTCATTCATGGGAAACAAGGCAGACACCTTTAGATTGATTCGATTCGAGCGAACCGGGTTCCGCTGGGGTCTAACGTGGGACGAGTCTGCGAGGCTCGGTCGAGTGACTGAGCTTTTCGACAAAGATTATTACATTATCAGGTTCGAAACCAATGACAAGGACACTCAAATCACAGGGCTGCGGTGGAGGCATGACTCCGGTTTTCCGCTGGAGGGGGAGTTGTTTGTGAAAGAGCCGGTTGAGGTGTTTGAACCACGTTTTTCCAACCTCGATTGGTTTGACGTACTGAAGAAGATTAATTACCGTAACCAGGCGTAAATATGGTGTTCGTTTTGGCATATCCCCCTTTTTTTTTTTGGCGTTCATTGGCCAAACGGCTGAGCCTGTAGATGGATTCAGATTCGGCAAATGTTGAAAATGATGGATATCATTGTTCGCTTGAAACCCGCATCGTGCCGACGGTGCATCACTTTGTCCGAATAAAATTGATTAGGAAACCAGCAATCGTTGAAAGACACCGGACGTTGGCGTCCTGTTGCCAAGAACCATGGCACGGCAGATCATCCACCCGAGAAGCCGCATCGGGTGCGATTCCTTAGTGCCGGCCACTGATCCGACAACCCCGCAACGGGCAAAGCGGCGGGGCATCTCGGCGTTTTCTGCGCCAGTTAGTCGCGGCCGAAGATGATCAAATTGTCAAATCCAGGTCCAAGTGTCAGTAAGCGTAGATATTCTGGCAGTGGGTATCATCGGCACGAAGACTGCACAAGTGATTGGAGGGTCCACAGGGCTTCAGATGGCGTCATGGCCGTGTTGGAGCATGTTATCGATGCAGATGCAGAATTGCATGTTGGCGTAATTTAGCAATGTGATTTCAAGTCTTTCTGCCAGTGCAAGCGGGACCTTTATTACACTTTTATTCCACTTGAGCAATAAGACGGTGTAACGAGCTTCTGCTTCTGTCGGCCAGGAACCATCTAGAGTTTGAAAATGAGGTCACATGGGATGGAACGGACCCCCAATCCCCATGGGCTAGTCTCCACTGCAAGGTTGGGGTTGTTCTCCAACTCGACACGAAGATGGTGTGCAGCAGAGGTTCAAGATGGTGCTCGCCGCATGTGCCTTGAGTAGTCACAGCCCGTTTGGACTCTTGGCTTGGCATTCTACATGGGCATGGACCTGGTGATATATCCGTCTTGAGCCTCGCCAACGGATACCTTTTCCGTCACGCCATTTCCCTCGACTTCACGGATTACCCCGCTCGCTCGCTCGCCTTGTCTAAAAAAAAAGGGAGCCGTTGCATCCATCTCCACACACGCTAAGGAAAAATAAGACGGACGACCTGGCTCCCCCAAAGCTTGACACTCTAACCCCCACGGTGGATACCCGTTTGGTTTGATGCTCCGGCGTCGGTGGGCGGTTTTTTGTTGAAATCATAAGGAAAAGCCGTCGACGCAATTGGTCTCTTGTTTTTTTTTTCTGGAGCGGGCTTCTCTCCGGAAATCATGATTCGTGTGGGCAGCCGGCTGCTGGGAGCGACGGCGAGTGGGCGTCATATATGCCGGGGTGCAGCCCCTCCAATGTTCTTCTCGTCTTGCTCTCGTCGTCTCTCCTCTATCCCATCTCCATCTACAAGTCCCAGTCCTCGCCAAACCGCCAACATGGTCAAGCTGCTGTACCCCACCTCGCTCAAGCTCGACGTGCAGAGCATTGACGGCTTCTCGGTCGACCTGCAGCCCTACGACGTCAAGCAGCTCATCCCCGAGGAGCACACCGACGCCGAAGTGCTCGTCACCTGGACCAACAGCGCCGAGAACCTCAAGGATGCGGCAGGCCGCCTGAAGAACCTGCGCTGGATCCAGTCGCTGGCGGCGGGCCCCAACGACGTGCTGGGCGCGGGCTTCGACCCCTCCAAGATCACCATCACGACGGGCTCGGGCCTGCACGACCACACCGTCGCCGAGCACACGCTGGGCCTGCTGCTCAACGCGGCGCGGCGCTTCTACGAGATGCGCGATTATCAGCTGCAGTCCCAGTGGCCCCAGCACCTGGGCGGCCCCCAGCCCGACCGCCCGGCGGGCGCCTTCACGACGCTGCGCGACGCCCGGGTGCTCGTCTGGGGCTTCGGCAACATCGCAAAGGCGCTGACGCCGCACCTGCGCGGCCTGGGCGCCGAGGTCCGCGGCGTGGCCCGCTCCGCCGGCGTGCGCGACGGCGTGCAGATCTACTCTGAGGACAGCCTGCCGGAGCTGCTGCCCGAGACTGACGCCCTCGTCATGATCCTGCCCGGGTCCGCCTCGACCAATAACGCCCTCAACGCCGACCGCCTGAAGCTGCTGCCCAAGCACGCCTGGGTCGTCAACGTCGGCCGCGGCACCGCCATCGACGAGGACGCCCTGGCCGACGCCCTCGAGAAGCGCGAGATTGGCGGCGCCGCCCTCGACGTCTTCGTCACAGAGCCCCTGCCCTCCCCGAGCCGCCTGTGGAAGGCGCCCAACGTCATCGTCTCGCCTCACGCCGCCGGCGGTCGCCCCCAGGGCTCCGAGGCCCTCATTGCCGAGAACCTGAGGAAGTTTATGGCCAAGCAGCAGCTGAAGAATGTCATCTAAAAAAATGGTCAAGGAAATGGGACAATGGGGTTTTTTTTAGACTAGACTACATGAGACACGACCAAGAAAGAAAAGGATAATAAAAAAAAATGTCAAAATCCTATACAATCTGTTTTGAATTAGTCCAATCACCGCGAGTCCATGTGAGCGAGTGTGTTGTCATGGTCATGAGACCAATCTCATCCACCACTAACCCCGCCCCCGCATCTCACCAATTCTCCCGAAAGGGGCTCATCCATGACCATGACGTTCAGGGCACGAGGTGTGTGTGTGTGAAAGCGCAATTGGAGACGGTGCCTTGCATCTCAATACCACCCACCAGAACATGGATGCTCGATGAATATTTGCCAGAGTTGGAGACGTTGTAAGATCAAATGTGCAATAATGTATACTAAGAATTATCCAATTATTTTCATCCAACATGAAGCCCTCCCTCTGTAGCCTGTATAACCCACCCACCCGATCTCGGTCTAACCTCAGGCCGTCTAATTTTCATCGCTACCTCCCGTCTCTACCTCGACACACACACGCCAACCCCTCCAAAGCAAATTAAACCTTGACCGCCTTGGTCTTCCAGAGACACCAGGCAATGGCAATGGCCAGCTTGAGAAAGGCGGCAATCCACAGCGGGCCCGCGAAGCCCACCCACGACTTGGACAGGAAGCCTCCGCCGACGGCGCCGGCGAAGAGCAGGACGGCGCCCACGGAGCGGCGGTTGCGGTCGGCGTTGTCGGTGACGGGGGCGGTAAACAGCCTGGCGTCGCTCATGAGGTCGCAGTACAGGCTGGTGAGCACCACGGTCGGCATGCTGTTGTACTTGAGGACGCGGCTAGCGACAATCTGGCCGGCGCTCTGGAAGGCCAGCAGCGTGATGGGCGCAAAGTCGGTCCAGGGGAACGAGTCGCGCACCGTCTCGACGATGGCGCCGTCGCGGTGCACCGTGTCGCGGCCCTGCGGCGTGTTGTGCACCGCGCCCGTCGTCGCCAGCAGCGCCACGATGCCCGTGATGATGGCCTGCATTAAGAAGGACGCCGCCAGCACCCACCGCTTCTGTGGGCCAAAGGCGCGGTGGAAGCTCGAGAAGAAGAGCGCCCCCAGCGCGAAGCACACGATGGCCAGCAGACACCGCGACCACGCCTTGCTGGGCAGGTTCTCCGGCTGTCCGCTAACGCCCAGCCCGACGAAAATGGTGTTTCCTGCAAGATTGAGTTTGATCAGTGCTCGGCGTAAAAAAATGGAAAAAATGGAAAAATTAAAATGTTAAAATTGAAGAAAAAAAAATGCAAGCGTTGATTCCTTACCAGTTTGCATACTAACGAAACACCCGTACATGTTAAAGGCGGCGCTGTCAACCAGACCTGCAATCAGGAAGCACACCAGAAGCAGCAAATCGCCCCATTTGGTGTCGATATCGGCGATCCATCGCTGCGACGACCCGATCTTTGTCGAGACTGCATCCTTGCTTGCAGTATCGGGGCTCTCGCTGGGGGGAACCGAAGAATCCATCGTATTTCTGAGCAATGCGAGAAAAAAAAAGGCCGCAGGTGGGTAGAAAAAAGTGAGGTTGACTGAGGTGAGCGCGCAAGAAAAAGTAAGCAGCTTTCTTTATCTCCCTTCGCGAAATGACTCAACTAAATCCCTTAATTAAGGGATTTCCCTTTTTTTGCAACTGCTCCAGTCATAAAAAAAAAAGAAGGCAGACGAACGCACACTCCAGCAATTGCGTGCTTGACATGGCTGGCCACGCAGTGTGGGTCCCCTGTCCAGAGGTCCCATGCCGTTTTATCCAGAGAGTCATGTTGGGGAGATGCAGCTGTCGTATTTCGGCTCGTCGGCGCCCAATTTTTTTCGTCATGGTCGCAAGTTAGCCTTTGTCAACAATGACGTCGCATTGTGTCTTGGAATTTTATATGTGAATCAATCATCTTCATTCCAAACACTCACGTTCACAAACACATGAATCTCAGTTGCTCACTTTTCTCTCCCGCTTTTTTTTCTTCTCGCTCTTGCACTATTTCTTTCATCCCGCGCCCTCCCAAGATTGCCAAGCGTCACGCAATGCCAAGACGGCTCGCGGCGTGAACAAGGGGGCCATCTTCATTACTCGACCCAACGTGCTAGTAAAGCCATAGATTGTGCAAACGTAACGCTGTCTCGTCCCATTCAACAGCTGCTTTCTTGGCTCCTTGGCTGTTGAAATAGAGATGCAAGGTGGCGCTGCCGCCAGCACCTAGTCGCTGTCCCCCCTAAATATTTCATCACGGGGTGCGCTCCGTCATCCACATCGTGCCATGCAACCTAATCTCTGGCTTGGAAATTCCCCGTACGATATCCAATGGCTTTATCTCATTACTCATCTGGCCTACTTCATCGCGTACATCATGACAGGCAAAAGCCGCTCCCCGTCAACCACAGGCATCCCCCGCTGGAGATCCGTCCGCACAATCGTCAACCCGGCCTTCTTAAATATCGCCTGGTGTGTATCATTGTCCCTGCGACGTGTCAGCACCAGTCTCATTTTTTTTTCATCCCATAATACTTGCCTCGTCACGCTGGAGTCCTCCTCGTCAAACATGTCCGTATTATTGGAGCTTACATTCTCCTTGACCACAATGACACCATCTGGGTGCAGTGCGCTCTTGGCTCTCTCTAAAAATTCCACCAAGAGCTGGTCCGACAGGTACATGGCGCACCACTGGACCCAGATCAGGTCGTACAGGACGCCCTCCTCCGGCTGCCAGCCCTCAAGGCCAACATTGTAAACATTACCAACTCCGGGCTTACCCTGTAGTACATCGGTAAACTTGGACACTGGCTCAACGACATCTACACAGTCAGCCATTGGCAGAAGGAGGCCTTCAGTCACCCGCCCGATGCTGTGCACAAAAAAAAGAGAAATTTCTCGTCAGCATCGGCTGCACATGTGCGCTCGCAGTGGCCTTGGGTGGGAACTGTACGCACCCTGCACCTCCTTCGAGCACTCTCGCAACCCTCTTTCGTCCCGTCTTGGTGCCGTAGCCCAATCGTGCCAGAAACGTCCTGGAGCCCTGTAGGTCGACCCGCGAGACGGTGGGTTTCCCACCTAGCATTCCGCTTACTGTGGCATCAATGCCTTCCCAGTATTTCTTGCTCTCCTCCAATTCAATGAGAGAATCGGGCGCGGGCGTGGTTTTGGCAGCCATGATGAAGTCGGGACTGGTAACAGGGTGCTGGGCGGTGTCCAAAGTCAACGGATAACTACGGAGTACTGCACAAAATTCGCCATTTGGCTCTTGTGCTGGTCCCGGTCATTCATGCCTTACTACTCAGGCATCTATCTGCAATGGTATTGCATCGTCACATTGGAATGGCATCCTGGCTGAGTCGTTGTGGTTTGTTCAATTTCCGTGAGCTATTTACTTGCAGTATTTGATACTGCAAGCCTGAATAGCTTCAATTTTTGAGAGGCAGCTTGGAAAAAAATGGATGCAGCCAACAAGCAAACAAACCAAAGGTTCTTCGTTTGCCGATCCAGAATGCTGTCACGCGTGCGCCACAACTTTTGTCCAATGAAATGGGCTTTTGGCGGTGCACGGCTAAGCCACCAACCAAATTAGGACTGCCCAACCTCAAGCAGAGAGGTGCGCTCTAATGAACTCGCTTGGAGATGAAATTCGAACATAAAATGATTACCAGGAGAAATGAATGCGCATTTTCTAATATTCTCTAGTCTTTTAATGTTCTGTCTGTCTCATTCAAGGCCAAAAGAAAACGCTAAAAAGACGGTTACCCACCTGCATTCTTCCATTTCTACTCTGGGGAACGTCGTCTCACTTCTCTCTTCAGCCTCACAGCAACGAGACGATCAAACCGTTGGCGGGGCGAGACCCTCAATACTTGCTCACACTATTCGTCCGAATACCCACTGGGCTGTAGTCTGATCGAAAAGAGCTCTACCTACGGTATTTTGAGAATAGTTTTTGAATCACGGGGCAACGCTGGGCCATTCGTAGGCGAGATATAATTGCTTTAAATGCAGACTGCCTTCGCTTTTGATCCGTCTTTCCTATTGCTCTACAATGTCATTACCCGATAATAAATCGGATTTCCTTGATTCTGTGCACCCTTTTTTGCTTTTCTTTGTGTTTTCCTATCTTTCAGCCCTTTCAAGTCTGTTTCTTGTTTTGGTCCCCGTTTTCGTCATGTTGTCAGAGCATTTCGTCGCCTTCCTCGTTATCTTGACTTGCGTTGGGGCCCTGCCCACCACCTCCAGTCCCACCGTGCTTGTAGAAGAGCCTGTCGAAACCATTGATGGCCTCGCGCCTCGGCCAAACTGCGGCTGCAATAAGACTCCTACGCCCTCGGTCCTCAGCCTAGCAACACCAACAGTAGCTGAAAACCCCCGACCCGCAGTGAGCTAGCGCAAACAACAGTGCGATTACAGTTAGCTGGGGCGTGATATGTGCAAACCTCGCGCAATTAAATCCACCGGTCTCACCGTGGGAAATTAGCTGTAAATCTGTTCGCAACGGCGCTGACAAGGGTTCTAGGATCTGTCCGGGTGTTGGTAAGCGATGAGCCTGATCCTCTCATATCATGACTAATAAGGAACAGGCTATTCTAGTGCTAGGAATCATGGTTTGGTACTTTGCTGCGTAAACGAAATAGCGTTCAATGTGCGCCATTGGGGTCACGCTAGGGGCGATTGGGTAGGAAAATGATGCTTGTATTATTAGTCTTTTAGCGATGAGGCTTGAGATCTCCCGCTTGTAGTTGGATTCATTCTCAGATACGGTGAATAGCAATGGTGATTGATCATGGAAGTTCTGCAAATTTTCAATTCCATTGAAGATATCATCGGTGGTCCTCATCATCCAAACGAGTACTCCGGATGCACTGGCTAAGTCTGGAGGATGGTTCAAGCGAACACATTTAGAGAGCACTCAAGTGTCATCAGAAGCATCAATGAGTGAAATTCATGGCGAAAATCTGTTTGGCCGTGTCCTCGCAGCAAAAGTCAATGACAACAATCCCAAATCGACTCGTCTTGGGATCGATATTTTCGTTCTCCTTGAGGTATGATCTCAGTCTAGGATTTATGACTTCAGCGTAACCGCGCGGTGTGGCCGAATCGAAGCCATCGACTTTACTGTCGGCCATGCTGGTGAAGTGCATAACATGGTCTTCAAAGTCTGCATTCTTGCTTTGCTCAAGATTATCAGCAGTCCTGTCCCACCGCTCGTCGAAGCCGAGACCCGATTGGCTCGGGTTCTCGACCTGTGACCATTTTCCATCACCATCCAACTTATCTTTCTGATCCCAAAAGCCGACGGCGTCAATTCCGAAATTTTCGCACTCAGGGCCCGAAAATCGTCGCAAGAGGATGGCCTTGCCGCGGACAGAGTCCAGATCAGGCCATGCAGATCCTGAATACCATCCGTGTCTCTCCCAAATGTCGTTGACGCCGTGACGAAGATTATCATCTGACGCAACCGGAACCGACTTGATACTGAAGCCGTCAAGTTTTATGTCTTCCTCGTCCCACTTGATGCAGACGAAGATTGTCTCAGTTGGGTGGTCGCGAAGAAAATCGGCCATGCCATCGGTGACGACTTTTAAGTTCTCTCCTAATCTGACGCTGGCATGACACAGGCCGAATTGAAAATCGCCATTCCCGAAATCTCTTAATGAAGAGACGCGGAGGTCGAAATATCGCACTCCTTTTTGGAGTTGCTCCCACATTTCGAGGTCTTGGCATTGCGCGAGAGCTGTCAGGATCGGACCCGCCACTTCTTTTTCCAGACCCCTACGGCCGGACAAGATCTTGTCAGCGGTAGCGTGGCTGTCATGGGTTCCAGGAATTGTCAGTTGTGTGACCTTGTAATGACCAGGGATCTCCTGCATCCAACTCGAGGGTGGAGGGAGGGAACTCATTTTGAATTTGAAAGCAGAAGCAAGGCGGCAAGTAGGTGAGTGTGAGAGTAAAGGCTGACTTGAACGGCTTGAATGAAGGATAGAATAAGTTGGATGGAGCTGATTTAATTGTAAGAGGAACTTTTTCGCTGGAATATATGCAGTATGTATGAACACTGGAGGCCTCGGAGGCAATAAGACGAACAGGAAGTACGGCACTGCCAAGAAATTTTATACGAAGGCAGTGACAATATACGAAGGCAGGAAACGGCCCACAGTCGGCCAAGATCAGCTCCCAGCTCCACCAAGCCTAACCTGTAGTTATCTGTCATGATCATAAGAAACCATCTAGTATATGAAATCATCGCTATAGTGCAGAATGGAAATCCCAAACATGTGCGCTCTATGTACCCATACGGGCAAGACACTAACCTGAAGGTTGGCTTATGTAGGTACGCTCAGGCGATGGAGCCTACTGAATCAAGGCTTTAGCAGCCAAGTATACGGCCCGGGTCTCTTTTCTCTTGTAGCAGGGGTAATTGCCTCCCAAACTAAGTAAGTTTGAAACAGATGCAGCAGCCATGAAAGCCGATTTTTGAACCACAGGTCTTCGACAAGCAAATATCAACTAAGCGAGCAAAATTACTTCTTAACGCATTTATTTGTCACTATTTTTCGGCCACTAAAGTAGAATCACCTCGGGTCAGGCAAGAAAAATCGTGGCGACTGATTCAGTGGCACACCCACATGTACACTAGCAAGATAAACGTCTTGGTCCGCCTCTCGTCTTTTGGCCCGCCCTATATAAAAAAGAGCCCAATCTATGTTTGAAGTGTACTAAAAAGCAATACCCAGTTCCCGTCATGTCTGATTGTGAAAAAACCGGTTTGGCCGATTGCGATTACTCCCGTCATATCGAGCCTCTGAAGTTGCTCGAACTTTGTCTTGCAAACCCTTGGGGCTTGCGGAGGTACCTCTTCCTTGCTGCTTTGATTGATTACTTTCTTTTCTGGACTGAGTCTCGCATAATTTTGGATGGGCACGGAGAGCCAGTGCCCAGGAATCAGGGGTCTGTTCTTGACCCTTACATACTTATGGGTCTGATCTGCAAAGCAACTGAAATGGGAGCTTCATACGAGGCTTTGCGCGGTCGTTTGGAAGGGGTCAATCTTGTATCGGCCGAAAACATTTGGTCGATGGGATGTCTTGTTTTTTTATATAGTAGCTAATGATTGGAGGTGATGGAGGGAATGGCGCATGAAGGAATTTGTAGTCGAAATGGAACGTGCTGGTAAACACCAAACAAGCGCAATATCAGATGAACAAAAAATCACTAAGAGGGCGGGAATTTATTTGTAGTTGAAATATATAGGCCAGGCTTTATCAGGTGAATTTACATCAAGAAAGACCGGGTGGTATACGAATATGATTGAGGAGGTAAATTTCGTCCTCCCATTTTCCAACCAAAAAGAATAATCAATTTATGTATGTTCTCTGCAACGCCTAGGGAGAATGAATATTGACCTTTTTAGTGGCTGGGAGCAAAAATAATTGGATGGCGTGGTGAACAATCTTGCTCCCGGCAGGGCTTGAACCTGCGACCTTCGCATCACCAACACTTGCAAGTTGAAGTATTAGTACGAAGCTCTAACCAACTGAGCTACGGAAGCCGTCCAATTGGGTTGGTGCGAGTGCCCGCTTTGTCAGACCGAGAACCTTAGCGGGGCGATGCAAGGCTAGCTCGAACTTACGCGTAAAACCTTGGTGGAACAATGCACGCGATGGCCTTGAGTGATTCTCCCAAGGGTTTCAAAGTTAAATCGGCACCCTGCTTCAATCAACCCAATTCATACAACGTTGCATGTAAAGCAGCAAAAAGCATTTGGGTTTCTCAAGATGTGTCAAAACCTCGCGCTATTGTAACTGCGCCCCATGCCCAACCCAGACTTCATCGTTTCCATCCCAATCTGATAGGTGTGGCATGTCAACTCTGTTGGTGTTTCAATACAGGGTAACTGGTTTGTGATGCAAATAGAAACTCTGGCAAATGATCACGCCGTGTAGGCCGGTTATCAGGACTCGTTCATTGAATAAGCGCGTATCGGAAAGGGCATGTTTGTCGAATGTTACATTGGTTAAAAAATCCGTGCCGTTCAACTCTTATCCACGTTGAATCCTCCGACAAGCCCAATATGGAAATAATCGTCCAGCGCGGCCCTACCCGCCAAATGACCGCCACATAACTGGTTTCAAAACCAATCAGCCGTCCCTAAAGGTCGAAAATTAACCAAGTTGATATCGAACAAACACACCTGGTTAGCTCGATTTGCTCATCGCGCACTTTTTGACCCACAAGAACCGCGACAGGAGAAGGCCGGTCGATCTGGGTCATGATTATCAACCTGGTATTTGTGCGAGTTGAAGCATCCACATAGGATGAAACGGAATAGTGGCTACCTTGTTTCAAGTCTGTGCATGTGGAAGCCGTCTGTACTCGACACATTTGTGACAACACGACGTCGTGGGGGTCCCCCCATGTGGTTAATTAACCTGCCTGCCGGTCCAATGAATTATCGATCCACTCCCTCCATTACATCGACGAATCCTGCGGAAAATTTACCCCAACTCGGATGGCGCACTGGAATGACAATGTAGCTGTCAAGACGTCATTGGGTAGATAACTGGCATAGAGCAGGAAATAGGTATAATTCAGCAATGTATTGGGTGTAAATTGTAACTTGCGCATTTGAATAAAAAAAATAGGGGAGCGCACAGGCATGAAACTACAGCAATATTTTTTACAACTGGATAGAAAAACCTCGACGCAATAGAGGGGGCGCGACCAGGCCGTCTCGAGGGGCTAGGACACAACAAACCACCACGGCAACTGGCAGTGGGAGGCCTACGTTACATCCCACGGACAAGATATTAAAACGTGGTAGCAGGGTTTCCGCAGAAGTGAATCGGAAAGCGGGGACCTGTCCGATTTGAGCCATCCCGGAGATGCATGCTCCGTTGTAAGGGTCAAAGAATAAACTTTCCCCCTCCTCAAGGGATATCCACGGCGTTGCGGCTTTAAGAACCAATCACTAAGCCACTTTTTCCACGCAGCGGCTAATCGGCCAAGCTCTGTGCAACATGGATTGCGATTCGAAAAGTGCCATGGTCAGTCAAGGACGCGTACATGGCCAAGCACTTCTGCGCCTTTGCCTATTCCTGCGTATTCCCGACGCTGACCCCTGGCCATCGTGTGATGCATGAACGTATTTAAACTTTCATCTGCGAACATGGCCCGCTGTCATTGTAGGCTTCTCCGATCCAGGTGCTCACGCGGGTGAAGTGTGTGACGTCTGGTTTATTCCCGGGGGGGTTTATCCTCGCTTTCGCGCCCGCTCAATTGGGTTTTCTGCGGCCTGTAATGGCATTCTATGATGGAAGCGGTCCTGGGTTTGGCTTTTTGATCGGAAGATGCGGGCAACCTGAAAGTATACCGCCATGGATTTTGATGGCCGATAGTTTTGTTAGTTTCTACCAGGCTGTCGAACCATATTCAGCGGCCACACCGATGACGATTCGCATCGCAACGGGTTTCGTAATATTTGTCGTCGGACAAGAAAATAACGCTCGGCGAGACTCTCTTCGGTGTGAAGCCGCTGCCAAATTCTGTTACCGCGGCTGACGTGTTACCTTGCGATGGGAAGATGCATCTGGGCAGGCCGCGCGCTCCATCTGAAGTCCCGGGTTCGATTAAGTCCCTGCCGACGGCAAGGGAGTCGTAAAGTTTATTTATCTTGTCAGAACTGGCAGCTTTTGGTGTACAAAATGTGATTCCGGTGAAGTTTACCTCATGGGGCATAGCTGATGCGCCCCCTGTAATCGGCCAAGGGAGGAACCACCGGCTAAGGAACGGCGCCAAGAGTTGTCCTTGTTCATAGTTCAACGCTCGGTTGTTAATGTGAGTGCCATTAGAAGCTTTTCCCATTGAGTGAGTCGGGGGGGAGTTACCAACAGGAAGGGACACGGGGAACATAGACAGGGATTTCTAAAATGCTGGCTCCGACATCCTTTATCCCACATCCCCCTGTCTTGGGGCCTGCTCCATATTTCACGTTACAATCTAGCACATGGCTCCATCTGATGCAAGAAATTCGGAACATTGCTAGGGCGCGTGGTATAGATTAGACTTGCTCTAAGAACTGTGTATCGGTTTTTTACAGCCATTCTTTCGTCGGGGTAAGATCCAACCCGGTAATAGATGCCAAAGCGCGCCGTGTCGCTCCGAGGTTTGAACTGGAACCCCCAGGGGTTATTGGTATGCAGTGGCTTGGAGGTTTGCCAACTTCTTGGCTCTTTTTTGTTTGTACTATCTAGCGATTTGGAGCCTTTCCTTCTCGAATTGCTCCACAGTACGCGTCACGTTCCACGGTCCGATCACAAATCATTCACAAATCACGAATCCTTCCGGCGCAGTGGTTTGCGCCCACATCCCAATGTACCGTGGGTAGGGTAGCATATGCCGGCACAGAAATGCAGGAACAGTGGCGGACAACGTCACCCAGCAGTGGTTCCATCCCCCTCATTCCCAGTTACGGCTCCAGACTGGGTAATGAATTCATACCTGGCACGCCACCGAAACCCGCTTTTGTCCATCTGCCGCTTGTCTTGCAGGTGGTGACTCCGATCTTTTTCAAATCAGTCACAGCTGAGCGTCGCCTCGGTCCGCGCCGAATGGAGGCACTCCATAATGTGTGATTGTACTCGTTTGCTATAAAGAGGAGGTAGCCTCATAAGCCGTACACAGTTGCTCCCATGAAACATCTTGCTGTTAGAGCACTCTCTGCTGGGATATATGCAAGATGGGCTCCGACTGCTGCGGCCAAGAGAAAAATGGCGAGCGCCATCCGCCCTCCCCTCTGGATGTAAGTGCCCCATAGTTTTGATCATTTTCTTGTTCTAATACCTTATTCAGCCAAAACAGTTCCTTCAGGACCCCCCTTCAAGTTGTGAAGAGGACAACGAATCGTCTTTAGGGACTACTGCTCCATGCTCGACAATTCATAGCCACGAAGAGGGTTGGGTTGAACAACATGGCCATCAGCTGACTGGCCTTGATGACTACAACACTCGAAAGGTTGATCCCACCAAGGGCTCTGTATTCGCTGTCGACTATCCTGCACCTAGCCCTCTCAAAAGCGCTGTCGAGTCTCAGTATCTGGAAGAGGGTATGGGGGAAGAGTTTTTCAATCTGCGTTACACAGCTGCAACTTGCGATCCAGATGAGTTTACTGTGGAGAATGGGTACTCATTGCGCCCTCAACTATATCATCGGCACACGGAACTTCTTATCGCTGTAACTTACTACAATGAAGACAAAGTTCTTCTCAGTCGAACATTGCATAATGTTGTGAGAAACATTCACCACATCATGAATCTGAAAAAGTCGGCCTTCTGGAATAAGGATGGTCCTGCTTGGCAGAAAATCGTCGTTTGCTTGGTATTTGATGGAATTGAGGCCGCTGATGATGGGGCTTTGGATGTGCTCTCAGCCATTGGCATTTATCAGGATGGCGTTATGAAGAGCGAAGTGGCGGGAAAAGAGACGGTGGCTCACATTTTTGAATATACAAGCCAGGTATCCGTTACGGCGAATCAACAAATTGTCCGGCCCAATCAGGACGGCGATCAGAACCTACCGCCAGTTCAGTATCTGTTTTGCCTCAAACAGAAGAACAGCAAGAAAATCAACTCGCACCGCTGGGTTCTCAATGCTTTTGGCAAGATGTTAAATCCCGAAGTTTGCATCCTTCTGGATGCTGGCACGAAGCCCAACCGTCGATCCTTGCTGGCCATCTGGGAAGGCTTCTACAACGACAAGACCATGGGAGGTGCATGTGGGGAAGTCTATCCCATGCTTGGAAGGAAGAACCAGAAGCTTCTTAACCCCATGGTGGCGATCCAAAACTTCGAATATAAGATTTCAAACATCCTAGACAAACCCCTGGAAAGCTCATTTGGATACATTACCGTTCTACCCGGAGCCTTTTCTGCATACCGATTCCGAGCCATTCAAGGATACCCCCTGCAGCAATATTTTTATGGAGACCACACCCTCTCAAAGAAGCTCGGAAAGAAAGGCATTGACGGGATGAATATTTTCAAGAGAAACATGTTCTTGGCAGAGGACCGTATTCTTTGCTTTGAATTGGTCGCCAAGGCCGAAGAAAAGTGGCATTTGGGTTATATTATGGGTGCCAAGGGCGAAACCGACGCACCAGAGTCCATGGCAGAACTGCTCAGCCAGCGCCGTCGATGGCTCAATGGATCTTTTGCAGCGACACTCTACGCATGCATGCATTTTGGAAAACTCTACAAGACAAAGCATAACCTCGTAAGGTTGTTCTTCCTCCACGTACAGCTGGTTTACATCATAGCCAGCCAGATTTTCACCTGGTTCTCTCTTGCGTCCATGTACCTGGCAACATTTATCATCATGAACATGGTTGGTACCCCGCAGTCTGCGTGGGATTACCATGGTTGGCCTTTCGGTGACAATGCTACTCCAGTTGTGAATACACTACTGACAACCTTTTATGCGGGTTTCATCATTCTACAATTTGTCCTTGCACTTGGGAGCCGGCCAAAAGACTGCAGATTTGCTTATGGCCTTTCGTTCACCTTCTTTGGCCTGGTACAGGGTTACATCATTTTGTTGTCCGTTTATCTTATTTACAAGACAGTGAAAAACCAAATCGACCAGCAGGCCGTGGCCGCCTCGGGCGATTCTCTAATGAGCAACTTCATGAGCGGAGGCTCGTCGATGACCACTATTCTGGTCGCCTTTGTAACGACGCATGGGCTCAATGTTGTCGCATCTTTCCTCTACCTTGATCCCTGGCACATTTTCAACTCATACCCCATGTATCTCTTGCTTTCACCAGTTTATATCAATATTCTCATGACTTATGCATTCTGCAATTGGCATGATGTATCTTGGGGCACCAAGGGATCGGACGATACAACAACAACCTCGTCAACTACCCTCATTTCCCAAAACGAGAAATGCAAGAGCTTAGTGGAAGAAATCAAAAAGGGGCAGGTGGATATCGATATGGACTACGAGAAAAATGTGGCACGAGCACTTGGGATGCCTCAAAAGAGGGTTCGCATTGAGAAGCCAGAAGATCCAGAGCATTCTTACAAAACCTTTCGAACCGCTCTGGTATCTCTGTTTCTATTCTCTAACCTGTTGATTGTTCTTATTCTCAAAAGTGATGCATTGAATTCTGTTGGAGTTACGGTACGCGTTTCTTGAAATCTTTGATGCGAAAATTCACTGACAAGTTACAGGGAACTTCTTCTGATAGCAGGACCGCGTACTATTTCAAGGTTCTTTTATACGGCACTGCAGGACTCTCAGGATTCCGCTTCATCGGATTTCTGTGGTACATGGGCAGGGGTGGAATAATGGCTTGCCTATCGAAGAGGTGATTTTTTCTATGTTTTGTTAGACTACACATGGATGGGAGTTCGGGGTTGTACGATTAGCGAAATGGGCTGGAAAAGTACTGCTCAAAGCTTACAATTAGAATTTCATATGTTTATAAGCTCAAGGCGTCATTTCATCAAAGACTATCACATCTTGTTGATAAATCCGGTTGGATAACAAAGTTGGACTTCTCTAAATATTAAAACTAGATGGTATTTTATGTTCATGACTGGGTGAAAACGGACTTTCGCAAGAACAGCCATGCCACCCCCTAGGCTGTGATTGCATCATGGGAGAAACCGTTGGTTTGAGAAGCAAACATTCTGACAAGAATTCTATCTCTACTTCTTACGAGCCTTGGCTCAGTTTGAGCCTAAGCGAGTAATCACAGAGAAAAGAGGCTCTTTTCAATTAGATACCTAAGCACTAGCTTGACTGGTGTGGTTTTCATGTGTCTTTTCCTGTCGAGCCTCAGCTACTACGGCAGACTTCAGGTCAATTTCAACTTTTTCGCCGAATTTGGCATTTATCTCTTCAAGAGGAAGGCCGATCGTCTAATTATTGAATTAGCAAGCGAATAAAATGGAGGAAGCTGAAGGTGTGTTTTACTTCAGGGAACGTGAACCAAATGAAAATGGTGCTGATGACGGTGACGACGACGAAAATCATGTAAAACTTCCATCCGATGTTGTTCAGTCCCACAGTGACAGGGGAACTATAGGCGATGGAATTTCCGAAAAATGAAGCGTAAACGAGAGTCGAACCCTCACTTCGTAGGTCTATGTAGGAAGGAATTTGTTAACGCGATTATCCATATTGGCTAGGAAAACAGGGATACTTGCGAGTAGGCCAAATCTCCGATCCATAGACATACGCCGTGCATTCAATGGTTGACGTGAAGAAGGCGCCGAAAATGAAGTAGATGGCAACAGCAGCATTGAGACCGGGAGCATCGTCGGTGCCAAGATAAAACTTTTGCAGAGCGGCCATGACACTGAGGATGGCGGCAGACCCAAACCCGCCAATGACTGGGAAAATTCATCAGTCAAGTCAATAAACGAGAAGAATTCCGACACGAAAACCTACCCAAAAGCTTTACTCGACCAACTCTATCGAGCAATAAAACATTGAAGCCGCATCCAATCACAGCACAGATAGTCCAGACAACCCCAAGGGCAAGCTGCAAAGTCACACCAAATCCGAGGCCACCCATAAGAGTAGGGATAAGATTGGCTATGGCAGTAATACCAGTGCCCTGACCCATGACCCAGAGCAGAATCGAGCAGTATGCTCTCTTGAGAAGGTGTCTGGTTGTGAAGATGTGTTTGAAACCACTGGGTAATTGCTTCTCTGTCTGAACCTGAGCCCTGATCTGAGTTGCTTCCGCATGAGCAAGCAGTCCATCGGGGTCGGACTTGGTCTTGTGAAGCCTCAACAAGATATCCAGAGCATCCTGGTATCGTCCTTGTTCCATGAGCCAGCGCGGAGACTCGGGCAAAAAGGAAAGAGAAATCAGGTGAAGCACGCCCATGACCGTTAGCATGATGAAAATGAGACGCCACTGCACGGCCGAGTCAACAAAGCTGAAGGCAAGGTTGAAGACGGCACACAGGATGTAAGCAGTGACAATGCCCACTCCTTGCAGACCAACGAGCGATCCACGGGCGTGAGGAGGAGCAACCTCACTCATGTAGACGGGCGAATTGGCAAGCACCATACCTGCACCAATACCGCAGACAACTCGAAAGATGAGAAGCATGGCGATGTTGACGGAGGCAGCCTGAAGTGCTCCAGAAATCACAACAATACCGGCGGCAACGGCATTGCAGAGGCGGCGACCGAATCGATTCGAAATGGGGGCCTGGGCGAGGGAACCGATCATGCAACCAGCAAGAAAGCTAGGCAAATTTGTCAACGCCATTCTTGTTTGAGACATAATTGTTACTTACCCTCCAAGAAGGCCATCTGTTCGTTGAGCAGCATCACCTGTTGACAAGAATTTGGCGATGAATGACTCCTGGGCCAGTGTTCCAGCAATGGCATTGGCGCTGAAGCCGTAAAGGAATCCACCTAAAGCTGCCGTGATGATCACCTGAAGCCATGGTCAATGGTGATGACGATTCAAAAGAGTTGAAATTCTTACCTGATAGGTGATCCAACTGACCGAGTGGTTAAGTACACCTGCATGGTCGTTGACGCTAGGATTAGTAGACGGTTTGCTTGTAGCGCTGTCATTGATCTCGGAGCCCGTGAGCTCCTCGCTCGTTTCGAGCTGGTTCTTGGCAGCCGAATCGGACATATTTTGGGTAGCTGGCTGATAGACCCCCAAGAGGTTTAGAGAGTAAATTTAGGAGTGATTTAGACACAACTTGAAAAAGACAAGGAGCAGGCGATTAATTAAACCATATGGGAAGACGGGGGTAGAATGCAAATTTCTACATGCCAAATGCGCCATGTTGGTGCATGCCGTTGCAGCATGGTGTACTTCCCGTCAACTGCCACCGTCAAGGAGCCATCCCTGGGCACAGCGGCGAGATGCCGTGCCATAGAACTAACCCGGAGGATGAACAGGCAGGTTCGCGCGCAAATGTCGGCTCGTTTGTGGAGTTTTCGCGTACGGGAGTATTCCGGCTCACAATTGTCCCAGTTGGTTGCGACAGGCTCGGACATGGATGATGCCTGCAGGGGTGCTGTATATAGTAAAGATGAGACACTGCAGGGCACCGGGGATGAAGATGGAGCAGATGTTGGTTGCAAACATGTTGGCAGCTAATTATCCATGCCCTCTGTAACAGTTGTTGTGGCTCCACTAGGATTCGTGCGGGTTATGGCATGACGTGTGTTGGTCCAACATGCAGATGTTACCGTAGCATAGGACCCTTGTTTTTTACAACTGCCGCATCATCTCAGACAAGCACCATCTAGACTATGGCTTTGCTGAGCCAACGAGGTTACGAACTGACCGCTGGTTGATTTGTTCTATTTAAGTACTTGGTTTTTTTTCAAAGAAAAAAAACCACCCACTATTTCTGCGCACATTTTCACATTAGACCAGTCATCACCCACCAACCGGCATTCTTGTTTAGGCCGTTTCGTTCTGCACATCAAAGCCCATCTGCCATCATGCCCCCTCAAATCCCTGAAAGTGAGATTTTTCCTGTCCTCAAGGGCAAGGTTGCACTCGTCACGGGCGGTGCCCAGGGCATGGGCAAGGCCACAGCGACCGTGTTTCTCAAGGCTGGCGCCAAAGTCGTCATCTGTGACTTGCAAGAGGAGAAGGGCCATGAGGTAGCCAAGGAAATATCTGAGCTAGGAGAAGTATACTTCACCAAGGCAGATATCTCGTCAGCTGAGGATGTGGCTGCCCTCATCAAGTTCGTTGTGGAGAAGTTCGGCCGCCTGGATTGCGCCGTGAATAACGCTGCTCTCACACCGGATTCGACCCCCTTGACCGACTTCGACGAAACCTACTGGGACAAGCTAATCAGCATCAATCTCACTGGCACAGCGCTTTGTGTTAAGCACCAGATGAAGCAATTCATCTCCCAGGGTGGTGGTGGCGCCATTGTGAACATTGCCAGCATCAACGCCTTCAAGCCACAGCCCAATATGCCAGCATACACAGCAGCCAAGCACGCCCTCGTTGGTTTGACCAAGCACGCTAGTATGGAGGGCGGCCCGCACAACATTCGTGTTAACGCCGTGGCCCCCGGCGCTATTTTTGTGAGTTATCATGCGAGGTGGATGTGACATTCTGAGCGGGAACTAACCAGTTCATGTAGACTGTGATGGCCGAGAAGGCTCTGGAGATTATGGGTACTACTCACGACGAGTTTGCACCGACCGTCAGCTACCTCAACCGGTTCGGCATGCCCCACGAGGTTGCTCAAGGGTCCCTTTGGTTGTGTTCACCGGCAGCGTCCTACGTGACAGGTATCACTCTGCCGATCGATGGAGGCTTTCTGGCCAAATAAGTGCCTAATGTAACCCACCAACATGGTAGTTTAGAGAGTAGCCTGCAGTAGTTAATCATTCAAGAGTTTTTGACACAACCAACAGTTTGACATCGCAATTTGCCCATGATCATATGATAGCTTCTTTCAACTTAATGGACCGATATGCGGGTCCATCGCAAATCGTTCTACGGTTTCCCTGCCAGGAAGCTTGATTTTCCATCTCATCTTGGCATGCGCCGGGACTTCAAGGCTCAGCCAATATAGCACAATCCGCGCAGCAGCGACACCCGAATTACGGGCCCGGTGGGTGGGGGCTTTGCGGGGGATTAATTGCCCCATGTTACATCGCTCTTAAGCTGCGGGGAAAATCCTTTCCTGTTCGGATCTTGAATCATCCTGTTGCTCTCGCTTCTATCTTTGCATAAAATATGGACTCGTAGTATAGGTCGGCATTTAAACTACAGGGAAAACTAATAACTGAACGATAGGCCACCGTTTGCGCTGACTAAACTGCCGGTCATCCAGCCAGACTCTGGACTGCAGATCATGGCCACGAGATCTGCAATCTCTTCTGGGTATGCGGCGCGTCCTCCGAACTTTTCACCAAGCTCCTGGACCTCAGGAGTGTCCGAATCCCTGACCGGAACAAGAGGCGTCAGAGGGTTCCACAAGCCAAGTTGTTGCTTGATCTCGTCAGGTGCCGTCATGTACATGCTGGTCATGACAGGGCCCGGGTTGATTGTGTTGACTGTGCAGTTTTCCGCCAGCTCGCGGCACCACACTCTCGCCATGGCCTCAATGGATGCCTTGGTGCCGGCATACAGCGTCGTGTGAGGCGTGCCAACTTTGGGGTTGATGCTTGACATCATGACAATGCGACCGGACCTGTCCGTGGGCAAATAAGGCTTGCAGGCGCCCGTGAGCAAAGCGGGGCCTAGGACGTTGACGCGGTAGATGTGATCGAATTCTTCTTGTCTGACAGACTCGACGGGCCCAAGGTAGAGAACAGCAGCGTTATGCACAATGATGCTAATCTTGAGTTCGTCTCCGCCAAAGTTCTCTTTGCAGACAGAAATTATGCGATCACAATCTTCCATCTTGCTAATGTCTGCTCTGCAAGGTATAGCCTTGACGGAGTGGTGCCCTTCAAGTTCCTTGCATAGCTTTTCCGCGTGGCAATCGGACGAAGCTGTGGCGTAGTTGACAAGAATATTCGCACCCCTGGCAGCGAGGTGACGAGCAATGTATGCTCCAATACCTAAGCAGAGTTAGCCAAATTCAAGAGACCCAATGTCAAGACGAAGACATACCGCGCGCAGAACCGGTCACGATGGCAAGCTTGCCTTGGTGAACCCTGTTGCTGATGCCATTGCTGATACCATTGCTTATACCATTGTTAGTGCCATTGCTGGTACCATTGCTGGTGCCGTTGCCGTTGCCGTTATTCATTGTCTGGCCATTCATATTGATGTATTGTTTTTTATGTCGGAAATTACTGTCAGTGATACAGCAAAGGGAATTCAGAGTAGCGATGAGAAGCTGTCGCGGCCAATTTCTACTACGTACTGTCTACGTATTGATTCCATCTGCCCACACGCAACCGGCGGATACTCCTTACCGCCGACAGCATCCTGAGCATGTTATTATTAGTGATAAAAACCACGTCAACACTGTTGGTTGTGTTCTTGTGAGAGTGACAAGGTTAAAGGCTGCTCCCGGGCTCCGCGATCCTTGACACGTCCCACTCCCCACTGAGGCCATAAAAGTGGCACTGCACCATCCGTCCCAATGCCGACAGGTAATGCCAATCGCTTAGCCCATCTACCCCAGCTATGTTGTTGGTCCAGAGTCGGAAATCACTTTTCGCTAACCAATAAACGGCACATCATCCAGTGAACTCGCCAACGATAATTAGCGCATGAGTCTCTGCGCTGCATGCCCACAGGGCAATTGCGTCCTTGTTGAGAGGTTTGCAATAGAGAAACTGCATAATCGGACAGAAAACGCGTCATGACTCGGATCCGCAACCAACCAGTGGATCATGCCCCATTTTTTACGGACGCCGGCTCTTCGAGCCACGAAGGATCGTCGCTGATCTCAATGGCTACACGATAACAGCGCCGGCGGATATGGTCCGACAAGGCTGGTCAGTGCATGTCTCTCATCTGAGAATGCAACAGCTCAAGTTTCAAGGCAAGGATGAAGAAAAAAGAGACAGGATGTTGGTTCTGGCATACCCTTCCTCTGAATTGCCAGAAGTCTTTTCCTCGGAGTCCCCTGCCTATCAAGGGGCCAAGGGTCAAAACAAGATGAACGTGAAAGAAAAGTCCCCTTGGCCTGTGTTATCCTGCGAGACTAATGTGGGAAAGGGGCATTGTATTAACTGGCCAGACGCTGCCCGAGGCCTGAGGGTGGATTTGTGTCAGGGAAGCGCCTAAATCCTGCGAATGTCACTGTTGAACCACAAACCCCTTTATTATTTTTTGTTTATTGCTCTTACATGATCAAAATTCTTTCACCGTTCATCCAGTAGCGGTTTACCGACCCAAGCCTCCCTTGTATCGAATTTCTATTTTCGTGTCTTATTCTCCTGCTTGATGCATCTCTTCTGAAGCTCGACGCGATGTACGAGGCGGCGGGAATCGCGGGAAAAGGTCCAGTCGTCGTCGGTGTCCTTTGGGCCGAAAATGTCTTGAGTTACACCCTTATCGGGTTACGAATATACACGCGCCGCTTCATTAGAGGGTCTATTGGTTGGGATGATCTCTGTTTGGTTATTGTTGCGGTTAGCTTACTCCCTCTCCTCAGACAATGCTCGACGAAGACCTAACCACGCTTCAACCAGCTTCTGATGACGGTCTTTGCTGTTTTGACCACCTTTGCTGCCCACCATGGCATGGGACAACACAAAGATGATCTAAAGACTGAGCAATTCTCCGATGCAATGCTATTTCTACTTTGTGCCCAATCCGTTGTCTCAATGGCTATTGGCATGGCCAAAGTAGCTGTCGCGGTCTTCCTGCTTAGAATCGTTACCGCTCCCTGGTAAGTTAATTTATTCTCGATATGAACCAATATTTTGATTACTAAAACTGAATGATAGGCAACGGGTATTCCTTTGGTTCTGCATTATCTCTATGATGGTCCTGAGCGTCGTACTTTCAGTTGCCGTATTTGCGCAATGCACTCCGGTGGAATCCATCTGGAATAGTGCCCTTGCCGACAAACAGGTGTGCCACATTAGCCTCACTCTAGTGGCTTTTGTAGATTGCGGTAAGTCGCTGAAGAATTCTAAGACAAATGCCAATGACTAACCGATAATCAGCCTACGCAGCAGTAATGGATTTTGCCTTGGCAGCCTTTCCCTGGGTAGCACTTCGCGGCCTAAACATGAAGCGCAAAGAAAGAGTAACCATTTGCATCTCCCTGAGTCTTGGAATTTTGTGAGTTTTTTGCCTGATCAAAGATTAGAAATTGGGTCTGTTGGCTAACATGGCTCAGTGCCGGTATTTGCGGTATCATCAGAACTTCCGGCTTGGAAGCTCTCAGCAACTCTGCCGATTATGTCTGTATGTAGACGCTCCTAATCGACACCGAATATCCTCTAACTAGGTTGACTAGATGCCACCTCCGATTCAGTCATTTGGACTGCGAGCGAAGTAACGACGACAATTGTCTGCATCACCCTTCCCGCGCTTCGACCGTTCTACAACAAAATTCGTGGCCAGGAATCAAGCTCGGCCAATTATCAGCAACACGATGACTCAGCCTACGGAACAGGCGGCTCCTATCGCCTCAGCTCGTTTGCAGCTAAGCGAAAAGATGCTGGCCTCCAGCGTCACAAAAATCATTTGGCCAGCGCCGAGGCAACTCGAACTCAACACAAGACCAAAAACGAGAGCGATGAGACAATTCTGCTGCAAGGCGATGGGAAAAACATTATGCGCGTCCAAGAAGTTAGTGTTACGTTCGAAACGGCAAATTCGGAGAGCAGTGTTCCCGTGAGCCACGCTATTTAATCATGGAATTTCATAAAAGCCGGTTCAGACCATTCAGACATGTTCAAAATTCCCTAGTCTAATTCTTATATCAATCATCTATTATGGAGAGGTCACGAAGTTATCTTGTACACATCAGTTCTCCAATTCGATTCCGAAAATCATAGGCAGATGCAAAACTTGCATCGTATTCAAAATCCAAAAATTCCAATTCTTTCCCTGGGTATGGCTTAGTTGAGTTCGCCTTCACGCCTGATAAAATGCTTGTTGAATCCACATGTTTCCCTTCCAATCGATCGTGAGTATCAAATACTCTAGTTAGTAACTGCCATGATGAAGCCATCAAAGACATCTTCATGTCCCTCTTCGTAGTAAGACACGACGGGTACAAGGGTAGCCGTCACTCTTTCATCCTTTCCTATCCTGGTGACGAGCGATTCCTTGTTCCCATCTGCTGCACCGCTCTCAATGAGGTTTCTGACAACGTTGTCCACATATACCAGGCCTTTAGACCTAGTCAATTTGACTGCCCAGTCGAAGTAGTCCCACTGTTCGCCCCAAGCGGCATCGATGAGGACAACGTCAAATTGGCGCCCCTCACTTGCCAGCCTAGGAAGCACGTCCAAGGCAGCGCCAAGTATGATCTCAACATCAAGTCCCTTGGTATTTTCCAGAGCAACTTCCCTGAACTTGGGGTCAATCTCGATGCTGGTTACTTTGGCGCCCGACTCAGCCAGCCAGATGGTGCCATAGCCTCCTAGAGTGCCGATTTCCAAGACAGATTTGGCACCGATGAGCTGGCATTGAACTGCGAGGAACTTTCCCTGGAGGGGAGATACCGCGATTGAAGGTAGTCCATTTTTGTCCGAGTTTTCGAGAGCATGGTCGAGTCGAGGGTTTTTGAGCAGGAGATTCGCTTTTGCCAACTCTTCGACGGCGACCACAGAGCGAATTTTATCTTCGTAAGCTTTTTGGCTCATTTTGATGGATACAAGAGTAGGTAAATTTTAAGAGTTGTTCAATGTGATTGAGATAATAATAATTTGGACTTGAGGCTCTTCTTTTATACTGCTGTTCTCAATTGATCTGATTACCGCATTTCCGAATCGATCTTCTCGGGCAATTCGGCCGAGACCCGCCGAACGCGTAGGTCGGCTGCACGTCAGCAATTCATGATTCTGTGTGGTCGTTTCGTAATGACAAAGCTGGTCTAGATGTTTTAGTCTATATCGAACTCTTATCTGATCGGAGCCCGAAAAGTCCGTTCCGTTTCATCGGATCGCAAATTCCGAGGGCAATGCTGCAGCCACGAATTCTTGCTTGTGGACATTCTAGCGTACCATCGAAGCAAGAATTCAGTATTCTAGAAGTTGTTTAGAAAATAGTAAATTTGTGATTGAGAATAAACCAATATCACCAAAAACGTGCTGGAAACCAGTACAATTGTCACATGGAGGGCTACGGCAAAAGTGAAGTGGCACTCCGCTAATGCGTAGTGCAATGGTGGCCTATATCCCATTTGACAAAAATAGACATACCCAGGCTCCCTCTAATGGAGGATGACTTCGAATCCTGCCTATAAATTGGGCATACAGGTTTTATCGACTTTTTCCACGATGTGAAGCCCCAAATCCACCCGGGAATAAAAATACTCACAAAAAGTTTGTGATTGATAAGATCGATCATACTAAGGTTTTGAGTTTGGATGACAAATGAGGTTGGCACTTGGACAATTCAATATGGGCCCATTATTTGTGATACATGATCTCATCTTGCTAGACATGCTTGGAAAACAGGATTGTCGGCGTGCTTTCAATCTGATTGCATGACATGGCATCGCATCAAACCCCGAGGGGTTGGCTTAGAGTGTTTCATGCCTGGAATGAAAGCCCCAGACAAATCATTTTACCCTTTGTCTGTATCCCTTTTCAAGTACATTGCCACCCGGGCTTTCTATTTCGCCTCATCAAATTGGGAATTTTATCCATTGCCGCATGGAGAGAATGTTGAAGGTGCTGCTTGACAATGCTCTCTAAACCAACCAAATGATGGATTGGCGAGGGCCTCCGAGATATCCGCAACGGAAAGAAGGCAAATCTACACCGGGATTTGGTTTGCTCAAAAAACGTGCAAGTTCCCCGACAAGTACTTGCATCCTCCTTGGCAGTGGCACGGAACGTGTGAGCTTGGTTCCTGTGATTTGTCAAGGGGTAAAATACACCATTGAAGTAGGTTCGGCAGCCAATTTTCACTGATATGATCTTTACCCACGATGGTTTTGAACAACAAAATACTCATCCGTCATGGTGGCGATAGCCGACTTAGTTTCTTACCTAGCGTGGCCCCAGATGTTGTGCCGAGGTTGGGCCCACTTTGGCGCCAAGTGTTTACCAGGGTAATGTTTCTGTTGGGAACGGGAGCAATCAATTTGACTGTGACTTGCGGTGACGCGACAGGCGCTGATTATGCCAAAAGAACAAGACCAACTACCCCAATCATCATCGCGTTGATTTGCAGTGGTCTTTGGTCAGGCCCAAAATGCTGCGACCCAGATCCACTGATGCGCGCCCCAAGAAACGGAACAATTCCTCTTTGGGATAATCTTGCGCGAGAAAAGCTGGGGGATTGCGGCACTCTAAGGACGCAATTGACGTAGCTTCACATCGGGTCTGGCCTCATCTCGCTATCAGCAGGGGATAATGGGCCAACTTCTGCGGGCAAGCTTTTTCTCCGCCATGTCCGGTTGTGGGGTGCGGGGGCCAGCATGGGCGACTTGCAGCCAAAGCATCCAGCTGTGCCGAGGTTCATAAAACCCATGTCCGAATCTGTCATTTATATTTGACATGATTCGATCAGCCCCTTTGGTGCCCAAGTTGCAGATGAAGGAAAGCCACCAATTTGTCGCAGCCATGGGACTCTCAGACTTACCAAAACAGGATACACCACATGCACCCAAGGGCACAGCTCCAAGGAAGACCAGGTCAACAAAGGCTTGTTCGAGATGTCGCTCCCGGAAGGTCCGGTGCATCTTTGAGACCCCCTTTGCGCGTTGCCACAACTGCCACATGCATGATGTAGAGTGCACTTTTGGTCCAGAGCCTAAGTTATCCAAGTGCGAACAATGCTGCTAAACAGAAAGCTCTTGCGCTAAAATGTTCTCCTAGAAATCAATGCCGAGGTGCAAGCGTTGACAAGGGCGTGGAAACATTGACCCCTGAAGCGATGATGAAGAACTTGTCCCCTCCAGCTTCCGAAGTCCAGACACAGTCCCCGTCCTCTGAATCAAAAATGCCCCAATCGATAATTCCACCCGAAAAGGCATCTGGCGAGTGGGAAAAAGGTCACATAGACCGCTCCTATCCGTTCATTGAATTATCAAACATTTCAAATGTGCCAAAAGAAGATTTGGAATTACTGGCAAGAAGAGGCTGCTTCGAAATACCCAGCCGACATATCCTTGACGTCATGATCGAAGAATACTTTTTGCGTGTTCATCCATTTCTTCCTATTATCAATGAAGCATCATTTTGGAAAATGTATCAGCCATCCGCTCATGGACACCCTGCCCCAACCCAGAAGATATCCTTGCTTCTGCTTCATGCGATAATGACAGTGTCTTGCACCGTAAGTAAAAAAAGGGTTATCTTGAGACTCAAAAATCTAAATGATTGTTCAGTTCATACCCCTCAGCGCTCTCAGTTTTCTGGGTTTCAAGACGACTCTCGAAGCCAAGTCCACATTTTACAACCGCACCAAGGTAATATTCCAACCTCTCGACGGAAACTTCGCTAACGATTCCCGAAGCTTCTGTATAATTTCAACTCTGAGAGGTGTTCTATATCAATGGCACAGGCCTGTCTTCTCATATCCCAAACTCATCTAATTGACAAGGACGGTGTTTGCGACAAATCAGGGTCGATGTGGCTCACTCTTGCAATTCATCATGCCCAAAAAGCAGGAGCCCATCGTTATTATTCCATCCAAACGCCACGGGATTCCAAACATGGACGTGAAAAAATGGTCCAAAATACACTAAAAAGGCTTTGGTGGTCTTGCATATTAAGTGATCGCATTTTATCTCTGGCGACACGGCAAAGACTCCAAATCACTCGGTCCGACTTTGATTTTGACCACCACGCACCCCTCAGCCTGTTGGATGTTATTGAAGAAATAGATGCTTCTCAGGTTTATGATGCACCTACAAAATCATCTCTTGTCGAACTTTTGGTGAAATTGTTGGACTTGTCTATAATTCTTACGGACGTTTTGGCTATCGCATTCCCGGCTTGCGAAAGCAAAGAGAAGACGACACAGCGACAAATCACAACATGTAGGCTTTATCTAAAAGCATGGCGGTCTACCATGAAAAGTAACAAGCCACGAGAGCCGCATAGTCATCAAGATTATGAAACTATCAAGTCATCACAGAAACCTGTCATTCTATTCACAAAGGTGCTTGATATTTATTATTAGTATGTCAGACCCCACACCGAAAGAAAACTCGATAATATTAACATATGAATAGTTCTGCTCTCGTGACCTTGTCCCACCATGAGTGGTTTGTGGAATGGAACAGTGGATCAAGTTTCCTACAATCTTTACCAAACGAACACACCGAAACTTTCCATGAATTGAGACATGCTTTATTACAAATTTCTAGTTCTCTGAGTGAGCTTGTCGATCTACGGATCGCAAGATGGCTACCAATCAGCACGTAAGTCATAATTCAAACCTGCAGCGATTCGACCGTCCTAACGAGCTTTTGAAAGCGTCGGTTGCACGGCTTTCCCCATAGCCTTGAAGCTGCTTGAGGCAAAATTTCTTTTTACAGAGCCAGATGATGCACTGAAGTATCGTAAGCTTCATAACGTTGTGGAAGCCATGATGGTGTACTGCTCTCAGTACGAATGCGCCACCTCGGTCGCCAATGCCATTCGCTCAGCCGTTCGGATATTTAGCGCTTGCCCTCCGATAAAAGACGTTCCTAAATCATGCCATAAAAATAAGTCGAATAATTATTGGGGAGATATTTTGCGTCTGAACCCCCTCTTCTATTTGCACTTGGCCATGACATTGGATTTGTGTATCAGTACTGGCAGGCTCTCCACCGAGGACGATTTACCAAAGGATATCCGCTTCAGATATCAATTGCAGGACCTTGATCCCGGAAATGCAATGGAGGGATTATATGGAGACCTTAGACCAAAAAAGCGCCAGCATACTGGGTCGTTGGAGAGCACCCACTTATGGGATCAAGGTCTACTTTTTGAAAGCAACCTTCAAGAAATCCCATTGCACATACTTTCAGATTGTATGGATAGCATTTTCGCATCCAATTTCGATGAGGGAATGAATTGTGAATTGGACAGCCTGACTATGACAGATCATGGCTTCAAAGCTGAATCTAGCCAAGGGGAGGGTCGCGATTTCTATTCGGTTGATGCATCTCCAAGCGAAACTATTGCTTCCGTGGAGATTCTGGACAGAGCATCCAGGGGAGCAGAAGAAAAGTTTGATCAGTGTTTGGGATTCATCATCAATTAGTCTAATATATCACCTTCCTACCTATCTGCCGAATATCAAACAACGTCATCCTATACGATCGCTGTATTGCGCCTAGCCCATGATCACCGCCTATTTCAAAAGAAGTTTAATGGGCGCCATTTAACACGTACCCTTCTGCAATATATTATACGGCGCACAAGTCGCCACCAGATCGCCGCGATCAGACAGCCAAAGGCCAATAACCATGTGCACCGGCCGGACAGAGACTTGTGGTGAGGATAAAATCTGCCAAATGCGGCAAATGTGGCATTTCATTGTGGTAATTCGGTATTTATGGGCGGAATTGGCGCCAAGTTTTGTTTCCAAGGTTTCTTGAACATTCCAACTCATCTGCCAAGGATAAACTCAAACTCGTCCCTGCTAACTTAAGTACTGGGCTTCAAGAGTCTTTCAGGCCCAAGTATGGCCATCCTGCCTAGTTTTATAATGTATTGGCCTCATTTAAAAATCTCTTACTCCTTTCCTAGAAGCATCATTGATCATCAGGCCCAGCGAGTGACTTGTGGTTGTCTTGAATCTCATTGAAATCGTCTACTCCAAAGCCGGCTTAGCTAATGGAGAACAAGGTTTGACAAATAGCCACATCAGTGGCTTATGGCTAGGCCATAACACTAGGCTAAATGTAACCAATCAATGGCGTATTCCATATTCTAAAAGAGAGCCGTTCTTAACGCAGACCGGCACATGATCTTTGGATTTGATTAGTGGGCCAGACCCAGCTCTGACAACCTTGTTCAGTTCCTTCCTTCTCTTCAAGGCGGCTTCAAGACACATATCTCATTCTTTCTTCATTGCTACGTCAGAATAATGGGAACATCCCATGCTTTTTTTTTCATGCGGTGTTATTTATCATCCCCTTTCCATTCGTGTCAGACGAAGCCGCTTTTGACCTAGACCCAGCGTCAATAGCGAAAAAGAAAAATGGAAAATGTACCGGAAAAACCAGAAGCTCGAGGGGAAGCCTCCGGTCCGCCCATTTCGGGGTTCGATGGTGAAGACAGAGGTCCAAAAGATCACGACCACCCTTCACCGTTGGATGACTCACAAAGCACTCCACCTACAAATGATGAAAGCCTCACCTACACGGAAGAAATCCACGGAAAAGAAGCCCTCCAACGGCTGGCTAGCCGGAAGGAATCGACCTTTTTTGTTCAACAACGACGTCAACCAAGTCCACCGCCGAAGAAGATAGGCGGCATCCGTCCAAAGTTCATTTATGCCGCTCTAGGTGTCCTAATTCTCGTAATAGCTGCCGTATCAGGTGGTGTTGTAGGAAGCATGAATGCCAGGTCAAACAACTCAGACAGCTCGGACAGTTCAGACAGCCAAGATGCCTCCCCCGATCCGACAGTCACCAACCCGTCATTTATGCATCCAGAGTCTCAAATCGCCGCAACTAATTGGACAGATGGCCAAAATCAGAAGAATTTCGTGTATTATCAGGATCCACAAGGGTCTATCATGGTAGCAGCTTGGGACAAGCAGAATGACATCTGGTCTTCCACCAACGTTACTGATTTCCTCTATGCCGAATCCAACCAGATCGATGCCAAGATTGGGACGCCAATAGCCGCAACTTCTACCTCCGGTCATGGCTTCCAAGTCAACATCTACTTCCTGGACGTCAATAACAAAGTTGTAGAAGTCTATTCGACTGATGAATCACTGCGAGTTTGGCAACTAGGCGACTTGTACACCAAGAGTGACATCAGGCTTGATGATGGATCACGAATGGCCGCATATTGGTTCGACTGTCTTCCCGATTGTGCGGGCACCTTTGACGGTGCAAATCAGGTTCGCCTCTTCTTCGCGAAGTCTGGACACTTGCAGGCCTACACGGGTGCTCTGTGGAGAAGAGTTAGACTCGGTCAAACTGCAAGAAATAATTCCGGGGTGGGAGCCGTCGCCTACACGCCACGCTCTGCTCCGTCCGAGATGCAACTATTTTTCGATACAGGGTCTCAGCTGGGGATGATGATATGGAAGAACAACACTGGGTGGCGGCCATCCGGTAAGGTCCATCAACATTCACAATGGGCATCATTTATAAAACGGGAGCTTATCATCTGAATAGATTCGTTTGCTAGAAAAACGCATCCAACGTTTGAAGGGCAAGTAATTGCGGCTTCATCGTTCACTACTCAGAACAAAACGAAACACGCCTATGTCACCTTGGCGTTACAGTTAGAAAGTAACGGCAGCCTAGCAGCAACATACTGGGACCCGTCATCCCTTGCATGGAACTTTGGGATGTCAGTGACGTTAGAGGGGGGGCCAGAAAATCCCCCGTTCTCTACAATTGCTGCCAACAACGACCGCACGTTCTACGGGGTTGTTGATAAGGAGATATACGAGTATCGTATAGATCCTCTTGTCCCAACAAGATTCAAGTTTATTACAAAGGTTCCTCTACAAAATAATTAATCTTCTGGATCGTTTAGTAACCCAATTTGCTATAATTAATCCTGTACGGGTGGGATTATGCTCTGCTAAGATGATTATTTTGCAAAAGACGATGGGCCAACCTCGCATGGCTAATTTCAAATTCAATACCCTACAAAAAGCACTCAAGTGTATCAAATAATAATAACTTATCCTGCTTTCATCTACTGGGCGCTAATCTTCTGGTTATGGCCTTTTACTATTTCCAAGGCGTCCTGGATACTATCCCAGATCATATAACCTTCCTCCCAAGGCGCAGCGTGTCGGCCTTGACACCTATACCCTCTCAAAACGTTCAAATCTTTGACATTTCTCAAATGCTTCTCCAGGCCTTCAGTTTGGGCAACGGGAACAAGTTGATCTTCGGTGCTCTGGTCAAGCAAAACAACCCGGGCCATCGTGCCTTGGCCGACCTTGCGGGTCAAAGCCGCAATATCGACACGTGCTGGGCTTGCCGCCGCCCATTCTCGTTCGTCTTCTCCGAAAGCTATTCCTTGCAGTGACTTGTAAACATCCTGAAGATGGGCGTGCGAATCTCCAAGGCCATGGACCAGATTCGGGAGATCGTAAAGACCATTCAATCCAACAATTGCAGCTGGTCGTGGAGGAGCCAGGAGAGTGTCAAACCCAGGCCCCCAGTACTGGGGTTCAAACAAGGTAGACTGGAACGCGAGACAAGCCCCGGCACTGTGGCCAGAAAGGATATACGAATCGTCTGTGAGACCAAGTGAACGAAGCAGTTTAAAGGCATGAAGAACATCCTTTACATGCGCTGGATGTCTAGCATTTCGGCTTGGGTCAATTTGATCTCCTTTTTGGGGGTCATATGGGAGAGTGGGGTGAGTCGGGAATGGTGACAAGGTATAGTTGATGGAGACAATTGCAGACACGGGCGCGTCCGAAACACCCGAAGCAAATGCGTGAGCGACGGTTGTTTCGATTGAAGACGAGTCTAGCTGAGGGTCTCTCCAGGCACCACCGTGAATATGAACGTGCCAATAAGGTCGCGGCTCAGGATTTGAAGCAGTTGGGAGCGATCGCAATAAGTCGCCTGCGAGGAACTTTGACGAAGCCGGGGCATAAACGGTGATGTTCTGAAATCGGCTGGCCTTTGGGACATACGGCATGTGCTTTGCGGCGTAGACGCTCACTGGGCCGCTGATACGAGGGCTGACGACCTCAGTAAGCTGCCACTTCACGCCGCTCGGGTCCATCTCCTCTGGGAGAGACATGTTCAGTTTCAGTCAGTTCGATATGAGTTGGAAAAATGATGGGGGTGATGCAAGACCTCGAAACTGCCGGCAGTGTCTCATCGTTTTCCGGCATATATATGGCGCCAACCGTCCAAGATGTGCGTCAATCGTTCCCTAATTAGGACTGTGCACTAGTTTAACAAAATTCTGCTTCACTGGTGGGTAAGCACTACCCAGAGAAACGTCCCCAAGACTTATCCCTTGCAATGTGCGGAGGAAGCAGTGAGGTACCCTGCTCCATATCACCACGCTTTACTTGTGCTGGCGATTTCATCATGGCCAGCAATAATATCCACAGGTCCTTATTGGCATAAAATTAGCGTGGTACCTCACTGCTCCATCCGCACATTGCAAGGGGTTATGGATTAGTGCAATGCCCTAAACTGGAATAGCCCAAAGAACCGGCAGGCCACTACATGGGCTGCAGATTTGCCTACTTTTGTCATCAATGCGACGCCTTCAAGCTGAGGGTGAGGTGGCGGGCTGGATCACATGGGCACACCCGCTATAAATTAGTGCTTTCACCTAAAGCGGAATGGTCTTGGGACGTCACCTGTCGTGGTTCGGTTTGTTCGCCTGTATCCCAGAGTCATTGTCACGTAATTCTGGGCGGTCCAAGGATAATGCAAGCCAGTAAAAGTCGCACGAGGAATGTTTCACGTAATCAGTTGGATAATTTGATTTCAAGCCTCGGAAAGGAGGGCACTATGCTGCACTTGCCATCCAACCTCTCTCCAGATAGTTTCTGCAGCGCCATCACAGGCGATGCCACACCACAAGAACGGCAAAAGCGAATCCTGCTTGAATTCGTGCCACAGTCTTGCGCAAATTCGAATGCCAGGCAACGTGAAATGAATTGCGCGCGCACGCTCAACAATGCACAAAAGTCCAAGGTACCACGTTCTCAGGCCATCGTCGCCCACTTGCGCAGCGCACAACGCGCCAAGAATCCCCAGCCACAGCAAAAGATCATAGCAACCCAAATCTAGCAGGGTGCGCGAATAATCCTCGAGGTACTGCTTCAATCGCTGCCCAGCGCAGTGAAATGGTGGAGGATATCTGACAGGGAATGTGACGCCAAGAGAAAATATAAGCAGAGCGATGTGAACAGGGCGGTCCAAGTCCATCCGAGCACCATCAACCAACTTCATTATCTGGCCCGCTCCCGTGGTGTCTTCGCGGATCAGTCCCAGCAGACGATGCTGAATTAGGTCACGGTGAGAGCTCATGATTGACAAATCGGGGTTAGCCAGTGCCCCGAAATGGTATTTCTCGATGACCTTGACCCAAACGCGCATATCCAACATCATGTTTCTTAAGTCATCAGATAGACCCAGGCCAACTAATTCACAAATCCCTGCCAATGGCTCGTTTTCCGTCTCTTTGCTTTGAAAGTCGTGAAAATGACCAAAGAATCTGTCTCTGGAGTGCTCTGTTCTAATATCGCCGTAAACCCTCGAAATTGGAAAGTGTGGTCTTTTCAGCTTTTGAGTCGACCGGATCACATCCATGTAGTTGATGTCTGCGCTGAATCCAGGCAACGACAGGCTATCGACTCCACCCTTCAACTCAACCAAGCGATAGAGGGCCTCCGCGTGGCTTTCAGTTAAGGCTTGTCTACCAAAAGCATGAATCCAAGCCAATTCGGCCAATGGTGGCGTAAAGGCCATACCCGAGGAAGTTCCTTGGCTGTCAATCACGATCTCGGGCGCCACAAGGCTCAAGATGGCGTACAGTGTTTCCTCTCCAATTTCGGCAGCTGGCCTACTTATATCCTGTGATATGTAGGACAAGGCCTGCTGGTAATGCTTTATGCTCCCTACTTCCATGATGTTTGACTTTGCATTAAAGTTGAGATTCACAGATGCTTGCCAGAGTACTGCATGGAATAGTGCAGGGCCTTGAGCGACGAGTGCGTCGTAGCACAAGGCAAATGAGGGAATATGAAACGTAGCTGCGCCTTGTCCGAATCCAGGCCAGAAACGCGTTGTGCAGTAGTGCAAAAGCTTCTTTGTGTGTTGATCAACGGCTTTGTCATGAATACTAGGGAGCAGCACAGGTTCGCGCCGAGCAAGCGTGAGCTGCCAGGCACCATCCATGGCCAGCGTTGGTGGATCAGTTGCATGCAACCCTTGCACCGTATCTGGTTCATGACCCTTGCGCTTGTTGATCCTCTTTTGACGGTGGCCTGTTTTGGCCAAGTGCGATCGGGCACTGGATCGTAAGAGTTCCACATCCCGACGGGACATGGGACGTGTCGTCATAACGGGTAGAAAATGAAGCCCATCGTCTTCCCCGTTAGCCAAATAGCCTAGGACAGGAAAGCCACCCATGGCGTTGAATTTGCGGATTCTTCGAAAATATCGCAAAAAAGGAGCATTGACACAAATTTCGGAAACATCGGCTTACTTCCCTGGACATCTATGCATCACGTGTGGGGGTGCAATGGACAAGTTGGATTCCCAGTTCATGGCGTTGCAAACTAAGACTCCGTGGTGGTGGGTGCTAGATTTTTATGCCGGCCATTCCCATTCGCCCAATTTGCGCATCACGCACAATTGATGCACCTACTCCACTATGAAAAAGACACAATCATGCTTCTTTCACAGCTTCCCGTACTGCAAATTGGATTCTTGACATGATTCATTGAGAGAAGTAAAATTACATGAAACGAAGCATTGACTGCGACCCCCCAGTTCAAAATCACTACCCCTCACTTGATGATTTATCAGCGTGTTGATGACTAATTGCGATAATCACTGCGCTTGTCCAATCGAGCATCAGCCCAAAATTCAGCCTTCCAGTTGCAGTGGATTTTGCACCAGGTATTCTTCAAAGGTTGTGAGCTTCCCCCTGGCATTCGCAATGGACCACTCAAGTTTAGCATCCGTATCTGGTCCAAAGTACCCGTATTCCTGGATGTACTGCGGCATCTCCACCAGTTCATCCTTCAGCGCGGGCGGGAGAAAAGATCGGTAGACGTCCTGCGGCACCTGCACGTACTGGACGGTTTTTCCCGTCGACTTGCTAATGATTGCTGCTTGCTCGTCCATTGAGTATTGTTTCGTCGCAGCGCAAAAGGTCTTGCCCTCGTACTTCAACGGGTCGGCGAGAATTGCGCCGACAAATTTGCCCGTGTCTCCAGCGATGTCCACCAACGGTAGCTGCGACGAAGGCTCAGCCAAGCGAGCAATAACAAACGTCCCGTCCTTCTGGTGGCTGGGGTTTGGCTTCATCATAGTGTTGTAGTTTTGCATAAAGGATCCTGGTGCATAAAACGCGCTTTTGAGTACTGTTTTGCTTCGGATGTACTCTTCCACGCCGTACTTGTCGTCAAATCCAACGACTTTGGTGTATTTTCCGCCAGAGATGACATTGGGTGATGGCAGCGTGCTCCATATGTAGTATTGCACGCCCTCCGCAATCGCAGCATCAACCATGTTTTTACCCTCTTGCAACTCTGCATGGGCCGTGCCGTCGTATTTGAAAGTTGTCGTTGCAAAGACAGTGTGGGCGCCCTTAAAGACTGAGGCGAGAGATGCCTTGTTTGAAGGATCTCCCTGAATCATCTGGATTCCCTGAGATGCAAGCTTTGTCGCTTGAGGCGAGCTAGGGTCTCGAGTGACTGCTCGTATGGTGTACAAGGCGCTGAGTTCAGGGTCTTGGAGGACATGTTGGATGACCGATGAGCCTTGGTTACCCGTGGCCCCAAAAACAACCAAGATTTTGCTCATTTTTGCTTGAACTTGTAGATCAGAGGGCTTGCTATAAAAAAAAAGTAACAGTATTAGCGAATGTCAACGAGGAGATTCGGCTTTATACTTTTGGCGAACAAGACACTCCAGACCTTATACTGGGGCGACACATTTACGATTAGGTTTCATCGCATCGTGTTAGTGTATTGTACTTTTTAGGCATAGTCTAGCACGTTCTCGACTTTGGCAAAGATACTAGTCCTATCCTGGATATCGCCGACGTGCATCTTGGGATTATCATTCCACCCATGCATTGTCCGCTTTTTATCATGGCTGCTTGATTTGTACCTATTAATGTATGAATTGTGCTTGAAAGGGGATTTTTATGCAATACCCATGCTCTCTGTAAGCGAGATCGCGCATTTTTCATTCCATCCACTACACACTTGTATTGGAGGCGGTTATCTTGACCTGTGGTCCCCCCGCTCAACAGTCACACCACAAATGTAAAGCCTAAACCCAACATTTCTATCCCTGGATGTTTGTCTCCACTGTCAATTGATACGGCCCGTCTCTCATTACAAGCGTTACAGGGAGGCTTTTGCTGGCTTGATAGAGTAGACAAATTTTTATGGGGCATTCCGATTCCAAAACCATGGAGATTCTCGAATAAGCACATCATTTTCAAGAAGACTGAGACTCGAGTCCTTCAATGAATTTTTTCTTGTTTAAAAAATTCCTTTTAAAAAGCGGTAAACCGCAGTCAAGTTTTCCCGTAGTTTGAATTCACCATTTGGTTGTGTACACCGAATAGGCATCGTGTGTGGGGAATCCTAGCCTATGGTGGAGGCGTTCTAACTCAATCCTTCAACCATTGGTTTTTTAAACCTGGTGGTGCTCTGGGCCTTCAATTCGAGTTCGATTGGGGAAAAGAACCACCGCCACCACCACTAGCTACACAATACTCCGTGCTATTATGCAGGGATAGCGATTGAGCACGCTTTGGGAAAAGATGAGGTAAGCATGCGTAACGCCCCGGATTTAAGCTTGAAAGCCAATCATAGTCCTCCGGGTGAAGTTCCAGTTTCACCATTGAGTTGCTTACATTTTGGCCATTACCCCTCCTCTCAGACCAGCCACACGCTCTGGAGTCTCTGTTTTCTCATTGAGCCAAGCCGTAGCAGCTATGAAGTTTAAAATACGCCGCTGGTTTCGGGACAAAACTTCCAAAGGCACGACCAAGGGCGATGGCCATATACCAGAACCACCCTATCTTCCCACTCATCGAGCGCACTCCTTGACGCCATCCCCCTCTCGGGAGTTTCTTTTCAAGCCATGTTTCTTCTTCGATAGGCTCACGTATGATATGAGGAGAGAAATCCTCATGTACGCATTTGGAGACCGGACCTTGCACATGGACCTTGCGTTTGACCATCCCATGGCACCCTTTCAGCCGGGTCAATCGCGGAATTATCATTGCGGCGTCAATCCAGGCTTCAGCGATAGAGTCCCTCTCAGGATGGATTATGACCAGCCAAAAGGCTGGCGTTGGTGGAGTTCGGTATGCCACCGACTTCCCATGGACCCGCAACGCTTCTCCCACATGTCCGAACGCGTCCACGCACCTCGGGGCCCTTGGGATGACATGTGCCGCCATGGCGGGGTTTGCTGTTGCGCCGATTGGCCGGGGGAAATGCCTAGTAAATGTCAAATTGGAGTCATGGGTTGGCTATTGACTTGTCGACAGGCGTGAGTTTTGCAGCCATGCTGGTCGAGCTTTTCTAACTAGTTGTGCGCAGCTACACCGAGGGCATAGATGTTTTGTACGGTGCCAATACCATCAACATCTCGGGCAGTGTTCTAGTTTCTCAACTCCCACGCCTTCTAATACCCCAGCGACTGGCTATGATTTCATCTCTGGAAATCGGGTGGTCAGTGGAATCCCACAATCGGGACAATACAAAAGCTTCCGAAGCTACCGGCGATATCGACAAGTTCCTAGGAGTGTTATGCTCAAGTTTTCCCAGCCTCCGCCGGCTCTACGTCTCCCTTCATACAAACGGGGTTGGAAAGGCGTGCTATTGGCTTGATCACAACGCCATATTGAGCCAGATTGACCAAGCGGTGAGGAAAATACCAGAGCTTGTCGAATGCGTTTTCGCACTCCCACTTTCTGTATTTGTAAAAATGTACTGCAGTGAGGTCTGGATAGAGCAATTCCAAGACATGAGCTACGCAGAGAGGGTTCAGGTTCGGGGCCGGATTTGGCGCTTGGTCAACGGAAGAGGCATCTTGGTGCAAGGTTCCCAAGACACGTACCCAAAACCACCGGCTCATTTGCCCGCTGTGAATTATGAAGTCAAGAATAACACAGGATACTGGATTATGATGGGACAGGATGATAATCCATGGAAAACCATGCGCTTCCATTGAGAATCAACGAGGCTGGACCCAGGATTTACCATCAGCCCCGGGTTCCTGGGCACCTAATGTGTTCATAATATGTTGTCCATACCAGTTATTACAGGCATCAATCAAACTATATTATTTACTCTTCTTTTGACCGAATGCTACCTGACTCTTGCACGTACATACTTCTTTGCTGGCTCTCATACTTGTATCATTCTCCGTTGGTCTCACGTGGCTCTTGCATTAAGAGTTGATATTGATATTTCATAATGTTGTATTTTTTAAGCTAAATTATTCGAGCCGCAACCGTGGCTCGTTCTGAGGGCCTGGCAGTCTCAGGTGGAGGGGTCCGGAGCCAAGACAGTAACAAGTAGAATGCTACGTCTCACGATCGACAATATTATAATTGCAAAGCTTCATTCTGGATAGCCATTCTTCCTCGCGTAATAGATAGATTCTAAGCAGTTATTTCCAAGACACCTTCAGCGTCAACGAGGTCAAGTCATCAAGCCAGCAGGCTACCATTCCGGCGGGTACAACATGTCATCCTGTTTCACTCCCTAGACCTATTTCTTCTAACATAATCCAGAGCTTATCCACTGGTATCCCTTGGTCATGCAGCTTGGCAATCGCGGCACCTCAGACGCAGAGCTATCCTTATTTGGGGACTCTTCCTTCACGGCGAGATTTCGCAAGGCGGCATGTTGCTCAGTAGTCTCTAATAATGCCGGTTTTAGGTCTCAGTGGGCTACTCTCTATTCCCACCATCAAAGCCTGTAGCTTTGGCGGATTTTGCGCCTGCATTTTTAGTACTAGCAACAGCTTAGGTGCAGTCGAAACCGCCACCAATCCCTGCATCACAGGTTAGCATGTCCCCACTGCTTTATTTTTCCCTTGCATGTTCCTATGGTTTGCAGCGCCAGCTTGGGCCTGTTAGTCTTTCAGCCTCTCGGCCCGTGCCAGATCCACATTCCGTTGATCGAGCCAAGCGTGTAATGGGAGATGGAGATTAAGCGTCTTTTTTCCTCAACACAAACAATGAATACCCGCTGAGACCACGGCCAGTGCTGGAGCTTGGACAGGAAACATATTTGAAGCCCCACCAGACGCATCTTCCGAATTCATGTTCCCGGTCCGTCTAATCAACAGTCTCATGAAGGCCACGCTCAAACGATTTATTATCAGACCCAGGTTCTCCCCCGTGGTTTCGGATCTGAAGACGGTGGCCATCTACACGGATGGTGCCTGCGCCTCCAACGGCCTCGCTGCGCAAGATGGTTTCGCCTTCGTGTTGAATGACGGCTCCAACGGTGTGCGTGCACGAACCCTTGAGATCAAAGACCCAAACGGCGAGGCACAGACCCGTGCAACAACAGGGCAGGGGCCACATGATTGTTGTCCCTTCCATCAAGCTAGCCACTTTTCATCGTCATCAGAGTAGACAGAACAATACAAGGACACACATTTGCAGGTTTGTGTCAGTTCAACAGGTTCTGAACTGGATTTTAACATGTAATGCTCTTAAGCTGTTCGGTCACACGGCTCGTGTCACTTTTCGAATCCACGAATGTGCAATTGCTGTCGAGAGTGATACCCGGTGATCCTCACTCGCATCAGAAAGACTCGCAACAGCCATAAGTCCGGTCGAACATGCCGGGAGATAAACGAGAAAGGGGGGGTTCCCTTGCGCCCTTTCTTGTCAAAGGTCCGTTAGAGCGAGTAGTGCCCCGCTGCACTCATGGAGCCCCTTTCGCCACTTCAGAGCAGGAATTTGGATGAGACCCAGTAAGTGCGGTTTTGCGTAGCTATTATTCCCGCTGTTCTCTCCACATCCAGTCTCCAAGAGAACTGGCGGAGTCTGTACTTCTCTTCTCAAAGACGCTTACTTGAGAGAGTTTCTGCTATCACTAGAAGGCAACCAAGAATCATTCTTGCCATAACCATGACAAGAAGCTGCTAGAGTGTTGTGTTGCAACCAACTGACCAACGCTCGGGCCTGTCCCACTTATACCACTCAACCGAAATTTCACCAAAGCTCAACATAGCATCCTACCCTATAGAACATGTAAAGTAGGTTGGTTGGTATTATTTTCCTCCAGAAAAAAAGTCAATAGGATATACTAAAAAATTTAAAAAGCAACTTAAAGACATGAATATCATGTTACTAATTTTGTTAGAATTTCAATTCTATTTATTGGTGTTATTTATTGTACAATATTTTAAATATGTTCACATTAAAATTGATATCTTTCAATCAGTTGACTATGAACAATCAGGTCTTGCTCCTCACAGGAATAAACTATCAGCTTAGTATTTACGCCATTGTTTCGGATTTGACCAAATTGCCGACCTCGCCATGTTCAACCTGTTCCCAGCCTCGTCCCATATATACTTATGTGGGCTTTTTTGGGCTAGCTCAGCTGCAGGTGAGATCATGGGATGAGGTATTATGATGAGATGAATCAGCAGATTGACTAGAAATGCAGATTTCTTAGTAGTGCTATAGCATGAGTCGGACGGTGCATGCATCTATTGCCTGCGCACGGGTATCTAGACACGAGATGGGAATAGGGCTGGGTGGAGGATCAGACTAAAGCCGGGATACCCTCGCAAGGCTAGGCCCTCCCGCATCTCGCTGAAGAGAAGAGCCCCGCAGGTAATCCTCCCCTCTGGCCCTTGGCGCGTGCGCCGCATACCGGCAGTTGTCGATTGCTTCTGGATGCGCCGATCGGCGCAATTTACTGGCCTAGGGGCACCGGTCCCATTCCATTCAGCCCCACGAGGCTCCCGAGCGCGGCGAAAACGCGGCGAAAAGGATTGCGCCATGACAGCGGCGCCAGGTACGTGGGCGGCGGGGGAAAGGCGCTCTTCTCAGCCTGGGCAAGACTCTGCCCTCGCAGTGGACGAGACGAGACGAAAGGCTAGCTAGCTCACAAAGGCACAGGCCAGTACTAAAAGTCCGACCGCAACCCTGCTTTCAAATGAGCCCAGCAGTGTTGAACAGGGCCCGGGCCACCGCCGCAGAAGCCTGCTGAACATGTCCAACTAAGCCACGAACGGAAGCTTGACAGAAAATCACCAACCAAGTATCCATCTTCGTTGCAAGTCCACAGAGTCACATCGAGAGGCCCCGAAGCGAAAGAAAAAAAAAAGCAAGGAACAGGGAAAACACTTGCATAGCCGAATATAGAAAAAGAAGAGAAGAAAAAAAAAAGGAAAAAAAAGGGGCCGTTGTTACGCGGTTTGACGAAAGAGCGATCGGCAGTCAGCAGAAAAGTACTCCCTAATTTGGACGAAGACAATGCGCTAGGGCCCGCTCAGACTGTAGCTAACGGTCGACGACACCAACGGCCTGTCAACGGCGGCCGTGGCTGGCGACACCAACGGCGATACCGCGACAATGCTCAATACGACGACAGACGAAAGAGTCGAGAAACTGGTATAAGTATCTCTCGATGCTCCTCGAACAATTAGACTTTCTCTCCTCATCCCTCTCAGCTCAACAGCAACAGCCTCATCTGCCAGTCACTCTTTACAGACTCACCTATACAATCATTTTTAACACTCTCTTTTTCAAAGAACTCTTAATCATTCAAAATGAAGGCTGCCATCTTCTCCGCTGTCGCCATGGCCATGTCGGCCTTTGCTGCTCCTCTGGTTCCCGTTGGTAGCACCGTTGACGAGGTTACTGATCTCGTCGGCGGCGTCGTCTCCGTCGAGCGCGACATCCTCGCGCCTGTTTCCGGCATCGTCGGCGGTGTTGCCCCCGTTGGCAGTGTTACTGATCTCGTCGACGAGGTCGTCCCCGTCAAGCGCGACATCCTCGCGCCCGTTACTGATATGGTCGGCGGTGTTGCCCCCGTTGGCGGTGTTACTGATCTCGTCGACGAGGTCGTCCCCGTCAAGCGCGACATCCTCGCGCCCGTTACTGATATGGTCGGCGGTATTGCTCCCGTTGGCGAGGTTACCGATATCGTCGACGAGGTCGTCCCCGTTAAGCGCGATATCCTCGCGCCTGTTGACGGCATCGTCGGCGATGTTGCTCCCGTTGACGAGGTTACTGATCTCGTCGGCGGCTTCGTCCCCATCGTCAAGCGCACCATTTCCACCTCTGCCGACCTCATTGCCGACCTCAAGATCGCTGTTTCCGCCGTCGTCAAGCTGACCGCCACCATTGACGGCCTCGTTGCCAAGGTCTCTGCCGGTACCCTCTCCACCGACGACTGCACCGCCCAGGTCGTTCCCGTCCTCAACAGCCTCGTCACCATCGTCACCGGCCTCGTCGCCAACATCTCGGCCGATGTCTCCATCGACATTTCTGTGATTACCCACCTCCAGATCATTGTCAGCCTCGTCGTCAAGCTCTTCACCACCATCCTCGTCAGCCTCAGGGGCCTTGTCGTCTCCATTGGCCTTCGCGTTGAGATCAAGGCCATCCTTTCCACCATCTGCTCCCTCCTCGGAAACCTCCTCAGCCTCATCTGCGGCGTCGTTGCTGGCATCACTACCCTTATCACCAGCGCTCTCCTTCCCCTCCTCCTCAGCATCGCCTCCAGCGTCCTTGGCTCTGTCCTTGGCACGGTCCTCACCCCTGTTGGTGGTGTTCTTTCCGGCCTCAAGGTTGGCATCTATCTGTAAACGATCTCACGGTCTTCATGCATGGGGCAAACGAATGGGGTGGAGTTAGTGCACTAGGTATCAGGACTAGAGCTGGAATTACTTAATTTTCCTCAAATACCCATTTTTAATACATAAAATCAAAGGTTTATCCTCAAATCTTGTGCCATCATCTGCCCAACCAACTGTGAAATGATCGAAGTCTGCTTGTTCTCGGTGATATTTGCAACAAGCGATGACCCTAAAACTCAAATAGGTCGAGATTTTCTAATCTATCTTTGGCAGCAAATTTCCAGGCCTGAAGTTTGTAGATCATGTTTCACTCGGCAGGATAATAGAAGAAGCCGAGGCAGAAACTAATACGATCAAAGGTAGCATTTTGTTGGTCCAAATAACACCAGTGCATATACTGACACGGGCTTTAATTTGCTTTGCCTGGTCTGACTCAAGCGGCATGTATGTTTGAAACTGCCGGCGCATGATTTATCTGGCCTAAACTGTCTGTGCACTCATATTGGGATGATGATCCGCACGTGGCGATCCCAAGTAGACGGCCCGTGTTCCTTGGTTAGGTTCAACTAGCATGTTCGGATGGATGGCACTGCGCTAGAGCTAAGTTTAGACAGAGTTTGTTCGTCACCGCGCCGATTTCTTGGATTCGTCCCCCTGTCCTAAATCCGGGGTGAATTCAAACATTTGTGAATGCAACAGGCGCAGCTATTGCTGATTTATGAGGCTTGTTGTCACTGACTAGTTGGGTGGTGGGATGCATGTGTGACAGCGATATTCTCAAAATATTGCTTCGTGCCAGATCAAGCCCGGCTAGGACTGCTATGGCGAAACCTCCAGCGTCGAGTCTGAGGTTCGTGGCGCTTTCACTGCTAATGCGTCGAAAATTCTGGACGGTTTCTGATTCAGCCACTCAAATTTAATACGAAAAGCCATGTTGTGATTTCAAAAGGTGCGCAACCAAATTGGATGACATACTATTTTTTGTTTAGCGGAAAACTAGCTACTAACTAGACTATCCTCTTGGCCGCATTTGTATGCCCAATTATTTTTGACATAATCCGACAGCCCAGTTTTCTCCTCTATGGAAACCATCCCAATCCAAAGTTCATTAAAAGCGTCATTCACAGAAAAGAAGCACTTTAGCAGGCATCACCACTAGCAAAGGAAACCCTCATCCATAGCTCGGACTGGGAAAAGATACCGCAGTTGAACACTTTCCAAGGATTGGTTGGATCACACAAGGCAAAATCAAACCTCCGAAGTAGCTGCTTGCCGTTAGCTTCATGTTTGCAAAAAGTCACACCCGCCCCGTTTGACATTCAACTCACCTCGACGTAAACCTTGTTCAGCTCCATGAGCGCCACGGGCCGTCCCAGGCACTGCCACCGACCGTAGCTGAAGATGAGATCCAGCGCACTCTCCATTTCCCTAAGCTTCTCAGGCGATGCATCAAGCCATCGCTCTGGTCGGAACTCCCCAGCGTCGCTGCCCCAAATGTTCTCCCGACGGAAAATACCCCATGCACAGTAACCAACACGTGTTCCGCCGGGAATGAACTGGCCATTCCACGTGTCGCCCTGGGGAGGAACTTCCTTTGCCATGAGACCGGCTACTGGAGGGAAGATTCGGAGACCCTCCTTGATGACGGCTTGCAGGTAAGGCAGCTCACGAGCCACAGCGTCGGGGATAATTTCGCTCGAGTATGACACTTTGGCGGTCTCCTCTCGAAGCCTGTTGTACGCACGAGGATTGGCAGCGAGATGCAGCATCGTGGAGCGGATAGCGGTGGCTGTTGTGTCAGAACCGGCAACACTATATGAATATGTCAGTTGCGCTCACAAACTGATGCGCCATGTACTCGGTTGGGTCCTCAGAAAATCTGTGTTTCCGGCCGGACATGTACTCTAACTTACATTTGGAGGAGAATTTCAGATTCTGCTTCCGGCTGCGAAAGACCATGAGCAACAAAAGAACCAAGCATGTCCTTTTGGATTTTCCTGTCAGGGCCAAATCTCTCGGCAGCAACTTGCTTGGCAATACTAGATTATTTCCCTGTTAGGCCACCAAATTCGCAATGATTATATCACTTTGTGCACTTACCCCATCACCTTGCCAAATCCCAGGGGATCCTTCTCGCTTGGCAAAAGACTTTTAAACCATGGGTGTGTCAAGAGCTTGATCAAGGCCGGCACCGCAGTGGTGACCATGGCCATGGGCAGCGTCTGCTCGGTGGTCTGAATATATTCGTAGACATCGGAATCCGTCTCGAGGAAGCCAAAGGGCTTGCCAAAGGCCAAATCGGAAATGACGTCAAGGGTAAAATACTGAGCTTTGCGGCCAAAATCCACAACCTGCTTTTCCGTGGCGTAGGCCCTCATGAGGCGGATAAGCGCCAAGAGGTTCTGGTCTATTTTTGGCTCCAGGTTTTCAACTTCTCGCCCACCATACTGGAATGCAAGGCACCAAAAACAGTCAGCTTCTGGAAGGGCGGCAGGACGAACCAACGGGCGGAACCTGCGACAGCGCGGTGTGGGGATTCGGCGCACTTACACCTGCAGCCATTTTGGACCTCAGCTCAAAGTGCTTCTCCTCGTCGCGCCAGGACAGGATGTTGTTCCTGGCCGGGTTGAAGCGCATGCCATCGTACCAATTGGATCGGCGGTACTCGGTCCTGACGTTGAGTATGTGCTTCATGAGATCGGGATCGTCCGTGACGAGATCATTGGGGCCAATCCGGGCAATGGAGCCTGCAGACGCACAAAGCATGTGTCAGCGAAGAGTCGTTCCGGATTCTCCGATCCAATGGAGAAAAGCCGTTTGCGGATGCGTCTCTGACTGGTCACAACTCAAGTTTGGGTGCTTGGATGCCCCGGTGGAGCGCGGGACCCAGTAAAAGATTGGCGATGCGAATGCGCCGTCAGGTGGTGGCAAGCATAAGATGGAAGAAAGAAAAAAAAGAAAGGAAAATCAATGCAGCTGAAACTGACCGTACTTCTTGGTGACGTCCCAGAATTCCAGGTATCCCTTTCCACCCGCGACAACCTGAATGAGCCACCACTTGGACAGTGCGGCTTGTGTTGGGCCCTTGAACTGGCGCAGTCGCATGTACTGTGTCCACGTTGTGATGGCCGTCCACGCAACGAGGGCACCAACCAAAAGACCCGCAACCAGGACAGCTGATGAGCCCTGGAGGAATCCCGCAGCGAGACCCATTATTGCTGTTGGTTCCCTTTGTCGCCCGGGAGCGGAGCCTACAGGGCAGAGCAGAGAGAGTGGGCAAAGTGGTGAGATTGGGTATGCAGGCAGGCGAGTTTCCGTGATCCTGTCACTTCGCACTGGAGAAGAAGGGGAAAAGAGAAGCAAACTGCGCGGACCGGGCAAAAGGTGTCACAAACTGCGGATCCCATGGCCATTTTGAACGCGGGGAACCAGAGACTCTAGCTTGGCCGTGTATGTCGCTGCGGACGGGGATAATCAATGTTCCTCGTCGTCATGACGCTTTCTGCCCAACTTGACCGGGTCTATCCTGCTTGACGGTAGCATCGAGACCAGTCCGGTGCGGCCTTCAGGGCCCTCTAGGGCGCCATCCGGAGACTTGAGAAGGGCCAAAAAAAAGACCACAAGCGAGAAGCAAGCAAGCAGGCAAGCAAGCCATCAAGCAGCGCTAGAAGGGGACGGATGACAGATGATTCTTTTTCGGACGCCGCTCTAGCGTGGCGACCAGCATTGCGTGGGACGCCAACAGCCTTCCCGGCGCGCCGCTCGTGGGTCCCTCCCAGGGATCAACGACTCCAAACCTGCACTAGGGGACTTTTCCGGATAGGCGGTTCGCGGGAGGGAAGAGGGGAGGGTGGAGGCGACGATGGGGGTCAGCGAAAAGGGAGCCATGTTTGGGTTTGCAGGTGTTGGTTGCTAGCTCGCATATGTAATGTAATGTAATGTCATGTAATGCTATGTACATGTTCAACTCAATTTCAGCCCCCCTCCTCCAACGCCAATGTCTAGAAAGCTGGCTGGTGTCGTTGTCGTGGACGAGGTATTCGCTGCGAGCGTGTGCGTGCCGCTCAGGACTTGTGCCTAGCGTCAGCCACCAGATGCAAATGCACGAAGTAATGCAATGCACACACGAGGAAACATAGTAATCACAAGGGGTGGGTAGTGGGTGGTGGGCAGAGACCCAACAATCGCCAAAAAAGACTGATAGCCAATTGCAGACCTGCCTTTGAATACGGCTTTGCCCCCCCTTGTTTCCTCTCGTCTCCTCTCTCCGCTGGGGCCGTTGGGGCCGTTGGTGGTGTGGTTGATATCGTAAGGGCATGCATGTGTGCGCACTCAGCTCGGCGGGAATATCTTCATGCATCGCGCCCGGCTTGCAGCACACGTCGAGCCTCTGATGGATCAGCACTGGATCAGCGCTGGGTCGAGTGGGTAGATCTGCGAATGGTGCTAAAACTCCAGCTTTGATCTGAGTCTCACCAGCCCATCTCCATCAGCGCCAATTCGTCCATCGGGACCCCTGCTTGCCTCTCCTCCCCCCCTCGTTCCCGTCCCTCTTCACCAGCCAAACTCAGCATCCTGGTCCCTGGGCCGCATGGCAGACGGGCCACTCGTCGACACGTCAGCAAGCCACTGGTCCACCGCGCACACAATTGACCCCTGGCCAGTACCCGCCTCCAGCCCTGGCCCGTCGCATATTGGCTTGGCCCAGCGTGCTTTTCCCCCATTTCCAAGTTTCCCAGGATCCCCAAGAGCGCCTGGTTTATTTCAGTAGCGAGGGTTTGCGCCCCCCCTTTGGTAATGCCATTGTGCGGCGCAACGCATCTTGCCCATCCCTCCCGTTTAAAGTCATTGATTAATATTCATTGCACA